>SPJY01003299.1:227717-327646 GCA_005191435.1 Raddia distichophylla
GATAATAGCCCTACGTCCAGCCTTTCTTTATATTAAAGAGGATTACAAGGTGGAACCCGGCGAGATGAACAAGTCTCGGCGAGTAATGTGTGTACAGAGAGTAGTATGCGATGATCTCGTGTCGTCCGATGATCTTGGACGTGCCCTCTACACGCCGTAGGGGCTCGGTTTATATAGTGTTGAACAACCGACCTACCGGGGGATAATCGGGCCGGGCTAACCACGAGTACGTAACGAACTCGTACATGCCAAATACATCCCGAGGTAGATAAGGTATACTCCAATTCTTGGGGATCACGACTTCTATTCCAATCCGGGAAACCCACGTCCGGGTCTTCACGTAGTCGTGCAGAACTCTTGTTCGAGTAGGACTCAAACATGAATCCTAGGCCGTCACGCACCGTGCCAGCCAAGAGGCTGTTCGGCAGGATGCATATGGGCCAGATAGAACCTTCTAGGGAGCTGGGCCCTAGTAGGCTGTTCGAATGGGCCGTCAGGGAGTGGGCCATGGCAATAGGCCGTAATTCTATCCCCGACAGAGGTGCTACCCAAAATTTTCAAAATTGGTCTTTTTTTTTCCAATCCAAGTGCTTTAAGGTTAGTAACTTCATTCTCATTTCATTTGTGGTAGACGTGCTGCCTCCTTGCTTTAATTTAGGAGAAATGGTGCTATTTTCCATATTGGACGAAGGTTTTTGAGTCTAGATTTAGCTCAATCAATTTTTGAAGCATGTTGGAAAATACTTGTTGTGTATGTCCGGAGTTTGTTTAGAATAAGATATAGCTCCCATCGAAGGTGTGGATCTAACTGAAATTTAGGGTTTTTTCCATGATTTATGAATGATTTTGAATTAAGATTTAGATCAATCAATTTTTGAAGTAGGTTGCAAAATACTTGTCGTGTATTCTTAGAGTTTGCTAAGATTAAAATGTTTCTCCCACTCAAGACGCGAATCTAGATTAAATTTAGGTTTTTCTCATGATCGATGAAGATTTTTGATTGAGCATCTAGCTTGATCAATTATTTTGAATCTCGAAGTGGCAGAGCTCCTCGTTATCACCATCCTCTTCCGCCTCCATTTCACTAGTGCCACTGTTGTTTTCCTCGTCATCATCATCATTGGATCCCTCCTCATCGGTGAAGAGTTGGGTGATGGCGGCGTCTTCTGCTTCGACGATAGGGAAAACATCCTTCGCCTTGAACTCCTCCTAAAGCATGTGGGCGAATGCTACATCGTCGACAACCTAATCCTCTGCTTGCACGTTAGCAGAGGGCTCCTCTTGAAGAATGGCAGCGATGGCAGAGTCAATGATCCATTCGAGTAATCGAATTATTCTGTATAGTTGAATGCATTGGAAAGGGGCGGCGCATGTATCGCGGATTGACGCTACTGACAGGAGGTGATGGTGAATTGAATTCCTTGCGTCACAATATCGGTTTTGGTTTTGTCATAAAATATATTCCAAAACTGGGGCATGTGTGGACTCCATAAATTAGAATTGGGCCAATATCATTGATTTGGAAAAAAAAATGAAGATTGGACCGTGTTTGGGTTGGTGCAAGACAGGAAAGGAAGGCAACAATAGGAATCCAAGTTAGGAGAGTTTGTACCAAAATTAGAAATAAAATAGGAACGTGTCATTGTAATACTATGGCAAACACGATAACATGCGTCAGTTGTGTCCATGCATAAATATTTGGTTTGAGGGCACATAAAGAGCCAACATTCAACCAATTCAAATCTATTTTGCCAATATTGTCTACATTTCTTGCACTAGATCTAGTTTAGCGTAGTTTCACTGTATACTAAATCTCAAATCGACTTGTTGCGCATCACCTTTTGATTGATTTCTTAGTATACCCCGGGCAAGAATTGTCTCAGTTTAGTTCGATTTTCTTGCTTGGTTTTTACTTTCTATCGTCTAGTGGCGTTAGGATAGACCGTTAGATCATTTATTCTTTGTTCTACTTGTTATTTGATCATATCATTTAGCTTATAGTATGTTTACCCTTTCTTTCTACTACATTATTGACTTGTTTGACTTTATAGTAGACTATTTACTCTTTATCTTATTATTTTGTTGACTTTGTTGATTTGATAATGGATTTATTTTACTTGAATCTATTGGTTTAGTCGACCACATCTGAATCAATAGTTTCACTATCTATTACCTTTGTTTGTATTTGTTTTCTTGTTTTGCAGGTTCAATATTTGATAGATCCAATCGTCTTTTAATAGTTGATTACATCTTTTCTTGCCAATTGGGGCATCAAATCGGCTGGCACGCGGCAAACCTTGATTTGATGATGACTGGGACTCTGAGCCCTAAACTTATGTTTTGGCTAAAACACTTTTTCGCACCAGCAATATCTTACCCACAAATTTTGAAATTATACATATACATCATCCATACAGAACCTAAGCATTCATAGAGTATTACAGGATATATATCTATATAATGAATATTTATTGGGAACATATCCTATGCAATCAAGCTTACAGAACAACTAGCATGCAATTGAACTACTAAAAGTTGTAAAAAATTCTAAAAAAACTTGCACATGTACTTCATTGTTTACTCTACCTATGTATGAAGTATCAAAGAAAAATTCATTTTATATTAAGAGTATAAAAAAGAAAAAACTGACAGCTTTGACGAGTTTAAAATTGATAGAATTTTATCTTTTTTTGTAACTTTCAATGTAGGATGAATTTGAACTTGAAATTTTATATAGAGGTTTTCACAACTTTTGTTAGTTCGGTTGTATGGCGGTTGCATCATAAGCTTGATTGCACATGATATGTTCCCATATTTATTTGTAATGAGCAATATGACGGACATTTGCATAGCCAGATTGGAAAAAGACTAAAATTTTTTATTTTCTGTAGATAAACTCGTTTTTTTTTTGTATTGGCGATGGCAAGCATGGTCATATCCAATCTCCATATCTCCATATGGATATACTAGGCAGGCACGCGTGCATGTGGCGCGCCAAGCCCGGGAAAGCGCCGGGGGCGCGCGCGGCGGGGAAAAAGCGAAACACCGGGGCTGGTGGCGTGAAAAAGCTTTGCCGGGGGCACGCGCGGCGGGGAACAAAGCGAAGCGCCGGGGGCGCGCGCCGCAGGGAAAAAGCGGTGGGAAAAAGAGGCGTAGGTGGGGTTCGATCCGTGACCTCCCCGCTGAAAAACGAACCAGCTAGCCAACCCAGCAAAGCTCCCGCGGTGCTGGTATTTGCGCAAAAAATCGTTTTATACGTAAAAAATTAATGCACGGCCGGATCTGCCAGACGCGCGCGATCGGACAGCCGCGAACGAACGGGGCGACGTGGCACGATGGCGCACGACACGTAGCACCGAGTGGAGCCTGCAACCCGGTTTTGTATATTTAAGATGTGAGGTCGTATTGATTATAGTAACCTAAAATCGTGTTGTATTGGACATATATACTTGAGCTTTTCCTCAAATTTGTTTTTTGAGGGGAACACAATGGGCAAGAAACCCACTGGAACTACAAATTAATGTTGGATATGTACAAAGAATTTGTTACAAAATCGATTAATCAAGATTCAGTAGATTAAACCAGTCTGTTAAGACCGGATGATATTGTTTTTGGCCCTAATCAAATTTGTTGAACTACACAACTATGATATATACAGACCCACCATGATGGTTTGTATTCCCTTTTATTCTCTAATCAATATGGAAATTACCAATATTTTTTATTAATATGTGAGCTTTTAGTATTTTAGAGCAAATGCGGTGTTATCTTAGTTCGCCTTCCAAACTTCAACTTAACATCGTTGGTCCCATGACCTCGCAATTCAGTCAGCGCCGTTGTCCCCAAAATCGTTAGAATTTCGTTAAGCGCTAAAGGGGTTCTTAGTTTTTCGTTAATTGTTTAGATGGTTGTCATGCATATAGTTTTCTCTACAAGATGACATCCGTGTCACCTCCCTCCCTCCCCCTCTCATCAATTTAAAAAATTATTGAAAAATGAACTTTTTATTAAATCTACTTTTAATAACTTAAGGTTTTCTCATAAAATAAATACAAAAGGTTAATGGAAAATCAACCTTGTAAGATTCACATAGTGCAAAATAGAAATATCAGTTTTGAAGTTTCAATTTAAATTTTGAGACATGTTTCAAATGAAAAAGCTATTTAAAATTTTAATTATGAACCTTCATTTGTTTTTTAAAATGATGGTATCAGAAAATTTGAATTTAAAATATTAAAATTATAAAAACTCATAATTTTGTTCTTTTAAATTTCTTTAAATTTTATAAAACTAGAAAGGTTTCATATTCAAATTTTCACATGTCCAAAAAATTTTAAAATCAAACTAAAGGTTCAAATTTTTTAAAAACTTGAAGTTTAATTGTTTCGGATAGAGGGGACTGGGAGGTAACAAGGATTCAATCTCATTAAGGAAGTTGTACGCTTGATAACCTCGTAAGTTTCCTAATAGAAAAATAATGATCACCTCAACATCTAACAAAATCTTAACGAATTTGGGGGCAGCAGAGCTAATAGATGAAAGTTGGGCTGAGAAATTGACATTAAAATTCAATGCGGTGAAGTTTGCTCTAAATGTAAGGGCAAGAATGTAAATTTTAATTAACATTACTCCCTCCAGTTCCATAATACTTGTCGTTTTGGACATCGGAATGGTCTTTGAAATGCAACTTTGACCATTAATTACTAATAAAATATATCTTCAAAATCCATGAAAATATGATATTATGAAAGTATTTTTCAAGACAAATTTATATGTATGGTTTTTATGTGCACAATTCAAACAGTTTAAAAGATTTTTATAGATAAAACTTTATAACTTTGATTTAGGACAAACCTAAAAGATAAGTATTATGAAACTAGAGGGAGTACGATGGTAAGATAGCTGATATATTCACACATATTTAAAAAAAATTTAACACTTAATGTTACTATTTATAATTGTCACCACAAATTACTCCGTGCAGTTTCATATTTTTTGTCGTTTTAGACATTGACATGGTTTTCGAAATACAACTTTGACCATTAATTATTAATAAAATATATTTACAAAATACAGGAAAATATGATATTGTGAAAATAGTTTTCAAGGAAAAATTATATGTATGGTTTTTATGTACACAATACAAATAGTTTAAAAAAATTATACATAAAGTTTTGAAAGTTTGGATTAGGACAAACCTAAACCGTCAAGTATTATGAAACTGGAAGGAGTATGCCGTTATCATGACTAAATGAGTAAAGTAAGAAATAATTACAAGGACAGACCAACTAATTATATAGGAAGTTCAAGTATAAATGATTACAGAATCTAATGATGGGTTATTTCGCTAAAATTTAATAAGCTCATAATTGCACTACAGACTATCAACAGTGCATTGAACAGAACATATTTCGCTGAAAACGAATTTGTCAGCAATGTTGTCCGATGGTGTCCACATCGGAAATTATGTCAGGGCAGCTAACATACATGTAATTTACTAGCGATGTTTACGCGTCCGTGGCGTGTTGTTCGGACGGCGACCGGACGTCACTGGAGTGAGTTCGATGGTCATTGCGCTGTATTTTTTTCGGTGAACGGGTTCCTCCGGACGGGTACTGTGGGCACCGGACAGAGTCCGGTAGATTTTTTTTGGGGGTTTGTTCTTCAGTCGTTATCCGAAGATTCCAGACTGGAGTTTTGTTTCTGCACTTGACGTTGTCCGGTAGCCGTCGAAGAGTGTCCGACGGTCGACGGGTGCTTAACCTGGGATTATCGTTGGCAATGATTATATATGGGACGATGTGCAAGATCCAAACTCTATGATAGCACAAGACAGAGTTTTTTTATATAGGTTCAGGCCCTCGTGGCGGAGGTAATACCCTAGTCCTGTGTTCTGGGATTATAATAGCGATCTGATGATTAATGTGGAGTGAAATGTCTCTGCATGGATGGGTGTGGAGATGAAGATGTAGATAATGATGATGATGCTGAACTAGGGAGCTCCATGCCCGCATTATATAGTGGGGGCAGGATTAAAGGTCGAGTCTTGGTCGGTTACGAGGTAAGATTCCTATTTCTATCCTCTAACCAGATACGTAGTTATCCGGGATTACAATTGTATATTTCCTATTAATTAAGGATAGACTACTATCTTTATGTTTTTTCTTGCCAGACAAGTCTTCTAGAGTCCGAGTGGTACCTGTCCTCATCCACCCAACTTGATCCATCCCATGTCGGGCGGTCTTTTAGGCCTTCCGTGTGGGTACCCAGGGTCTATGTTATCCATAGTAGCCCCTGAGTGCTTCATAATCGAGTTGCTTTGGATGAGTCATGCTTCATGCCGAGTGCTTGTAAATTGTTGATGATTCTTTCCGACTGGCTTCTGTCCGTTATCTGAGAGGAGACTGTGAAGTACTCATAGAAATCCTTATAGTTGTTAGTGATACCTAGCCCGGAATTGCCGGAGTTCTGGCGGTCGGCTCTTTGTAAGGCGCGTCACTTTGATTTTCATGAAATGGTACCTGTACTAGTCTTATGATGTACAGCTGGCGACCAAACATGAAGTGTACCATTGATTTTGACTGAAGAGCCAAGCGGTACCTGTACCCGACCGGAGTGGGATACAACTGATGGCCCCTAAGGGCATACCGTAGTTTTGACTGAAGAGCCGAGCGGTACATGTAGCCGACCGGAGTGGGATACAGCTGGTGGCTGTTGGCGGTATTTACGCTCAAAGAAATTAATCCGCAAGCGGATAGATAACGCTTGTAGTTTTCAGCAGGAGTATTCCTAGAGTTATCGAATCCACAGGGAACGAGGGTTTAAAGAGACAATCCTCTATGTCTTAATTATTTAAAATACCAGCAAGTCTAGGTAACAGGGGTTAGAATAAATAGAAAGGACCGGTGACACACACACAAGATAAATATTCACACAAATAAAGAGAAAGCTATTCTAACTAGATAGATAGTTGGGAGGACAACGAGACAAGTTTAATAAGTTCATAAAATTGTGTGATTCAGTTTATTGAGTGATCTTTGGTAATCAAACAGTGGTTCACTTGGTATTCGTCGTCGGAGCTTGGACATTCATTACCCACCGCTATCCTGAATTGGAATCCCGAATGGTTATGATCATTCCGATAGGGCTCTACTGATCCAAAGCCGGATGCTATGGGTTACGCAAGAGATACTTAGTATCTACGGATGGACAGGGTTGTCACCACCTACCACCTACCATATATACGTGGGCCCGGGTGTAAACCGAGTTAGTCCTAGTCTCAAACACCACGTCTGCTACTATTTCTAATCAATCTTCCTCAGTACCAAAAAGAAGTTCATTTAGGTTCAATGCCTGGCTCTTACAGTATATGAGTGAGAACCTAAACTGATTCCAAACGAATACAAGCTACCGATAAGGCAAATCTATACAACTCATTTATGTAGATATACTCAACTCAATTAAAGCTCAACACATAAGCAATGAGTGAAGTGATCTCACTAATTGAAACAATTAGGAAAGGGTACAAGAGCTATTACCCAAAGTCCCAAGACACTTCCGGAACTCCGAGCTTCAGCCCGACTTGACTCTTAACTCCCAACTACTACTAGACTAAGAGCTACTCTAATAAGTGGAATTGAAATGATGTGATGTGTTGTGATGTTACAAGTGAGTGAGGGGGTCTATTTATAGTGCTCCGAAGCCAACCGGGATGCTCCACGTGTAGGGACACTTGTCATCAAACCCGCCTCCAAAGGGGAATCCAAAGGGAATCAAGAGGGGGTCGGCCGACCTAGGTGGGTCGGCCGACTTACTCTGGGATCATTTAGCCGTCCACTTTGGCTAGGATACTTATTTGATGGTGGAGATTAGCCCCTTAAGCCGGTGGATCAAGTTGACATCCGCAAGTAAGGAATCCAAGGGAACCCTATGCTCATTTGTGAAGTAACCGTGTCCATTTGATCAAACCGACTGCAATGGATGGTATAGATGTCTCTAATTTTTGCTTCTAAGCCACTTGGACGAAGTAGGAGCTGGATCGATGACGTGGCTGGGTCGGCCGGCCTAGGGTGGGTCGGCCGGCCTGGCTTTTTGCCCGGTTCGGTTTTGGTTCTTCCCATTTTGTACCTGTAGACCAAAACTCACCAAAACTTATGGAGCTTTATTAGAATAAATAAAATGTTAGTATAAACCTGGATTTTCCCTCTGAAATGCCGGAATTTCGAAATATGTTGACGTATAAAATTGGTGTTTATTTGATGTCAACAGTGGCCCAGAGGGCATACCTTATTTTTAACCATCTGGTATCTGTACTCGTGGAGTAAAGCGATTGGCCCAACATGGAGCATACCATTTGGATATGGTATGGCCCAATGGTACCTGTATCCGACTAGTGTGGCACACGGCTAGTGTCCCAACATAGGGCATATCATTGTTGTCAGCCAGACGGTACCTGTACCGAACCGAAGTGGGATACAGCTGTTAGCCCCACCACAGGGCATACCTTAAGGATAGAGTTTGGCTGTATGGTATCTATACCCGAGTTACGGTGTACAGCGTCGGCCCCAACTGAAGCATGCCGTCGAAACTCAATCCCGACATCACTGGTATCTGATCCTCACATGCAGTGGCCGACTAATGACCCAACATAGGGGTATACCAAGAGATGGGTATTTTTGTATCTCTGTCGGTAGTCGACCCGACATGGGGTGTACCGAGGTTGAATTTGGCTTAACCCGGCTGTGCTTGTAACCACTGGTTGTGATGCGCAGCTGGAAGGCCATAGTTAGCGCTTAGGGCGAAGGTTGGCCTATGGCCAGAGGTGTAAGCGTATAGCCGTACCGAAGTTGGCGTGGGCGTGTAGTTGTGCCATAGACTTGAGCGCTCGAGGCGCGGGCGTAAGCGTGTAGCCATGTTGGGCGCTTGCTGAGCTATTGATTTGGACGGTCGAGGCACGTATGTAAGCATGTGGCCATGCCAGCGCTCATCGAGCCATGGTAGTTGCTCATTGCGCAGATCCTTCTTACTCGTATACGGAGTCGTAAAAGACACTTGATGAGGTAAAAACCCACGAACCCCTGTAGCATGTACATGTAGGATTTAGGCAGTATCATGAAAACAGTTTTATTGATGCAAAAATCCAACCACTTTGCTTATGTAGATAATTTTTTTTAACTTTTGCTCCTTTTCCTTTATGATTTTTAATTTCTCCAAGTAATCTTTCTTTTGTTAAACACTCTGCCCGACTAGTCTAGGCCCCGGGCGTCGGGAATTGACTCATGGCTCTTTTCTCAGGCACGCGTATCGAGTGACTAGAGTTCGCTGTTCGTGAGTCAGAGCTTCACTATTTGGAATAACCACTCGGATTCAATTGCGGTCATAAAGAGAAAGAAACAAAAGTGCACGCATGTGCACTTATTATGTGTAGCCCCTGACTTACTGCTTAGATGGAGACCGACTAAGTAGAAAGTTAAGAAACAATTTAGATTTATATGAAAATATTATGGTAATGTGAACTTAGCTCTGATGTAGGCGTAGGTGTGTAGCCGAGCCATATATTTAGGCGCTTGTGGTGCAAGCGTAGCCGTGTAGTCGTACCAGGCGCTCGGGGCGCGCGATCGCGTATAGCCGAGCTGAAGACTTGGGCGCTTGTGGCGTAGGCGCGTAGCCAAGTCAATGGAAGTAGTCGTTCATGTCTCGGTCAACACCTACCAGCACTTGCTGCGGTCGGCGTCGAACAGCACATGCTCGTCGAGTTCTCGGTCGTGGTCGGCGACGTCCGCCATAGTCGTCAATGATCTCCACACGGTTGGTGTAGTTTGAAAAAAGTAGATGAAATTTCTTGTTGGTCTTCAACGTCCCACGAGAAGTGGCACGACCAATCCTCACGCCGTGGATGGCACCGACAAGCTTTACGAGCTCGTCAAAATTCGCGACCTCTCTATACAGTCTGACTTCAAACAAGCGCCACGATCGCATCCGAACTAAGATTTAGGCATTCTTGGATTCGTTGGAAAGATAACGAGATAAGCTTTCTAACGCATCTTATATCACCCCGACGGTGACGTTCCCCTACACGACTGGGAGTCCGGGTGAAGCGCGGTTGAATTTCCTCCCGGATCGGATCTTGTCCGACTCCGAAAGAGTAGATCTTGATGTGTTGGTGAAGTCTCTCCAGAATCGAATCTGAAGAGGAGTCTGGGCCAGTCGTTGCTGAAGTTACCCTCAGATCGGATCTGGTCCGAGTCCAAAGGAATTACCTTGTCGAAATTTCCCGGTAACGAAGTCGATACTCCCGAAGCGAAAAGCCTTGCTGAGGATGAATGCGATGATAAATCTGTTAATCGTTGTGGTAGTCGTGCCCATCACCCGAGAATGTTTGCTGTGGGTCTCTCCGTATTCAAATCAGTGACCAATCCGTGCGTCAGTAGCAGCAGCGTTTCATAACCTGAACAAAAGTCTACGTGAAGCGATGTTGATACTTCCACTGGATAGGATCATGTCCTAGTCCGGGAAAGCGTTGTTGATGTCCTTGATTAAGTCTTCACCGTATCCGAGTTGGGAATTGAGTTGTGCGGCAAACCACTTGGGAGTAGGTGCCAGCAGCGTTACTCAACCCGAACGGGAGTTGAATTATAGTGATGACGAAGCTCTCTTTAGATCAGATCTGGTCCGAGTCCATAAGAGCGACTTGGTCGTTGAATCCGTGTGGTTTGCTGATGAAGGCACCCACCATTTAGAATTTGTTCTTGGTCAGGTCCTCACCGTATTCGAATCGAGAATTTAGCCCCCGGCACATTACTCGGAAGTAGGCGGCGGCGTTCCTCAACCCGAACGGGAGTCTAGACAAAGCGATTTCGATGTTCTCCTCAGACTGGACCAGATCCGACTCTGGAAGAAGTGTTGGTTGTCAATTGTTTGAAGAAGCTACTTGTTGATCATTGATGTCTTGGAGGTGTGCTACGGCTTATCCACATGCCACAGCCTCTGCATATGGGTTTTACGAGCTTGCCGAGATTCGCGACTTTCCTGCGCAGTCTGTCTTCAAACGGACGCCCCAGACACATCCAGACTTCGCTTTGGGCGTTCTTTGGCTTCACGGAAAGCTGACGAAATTATCTTTCCAATGCATCTAGTCCCGACTTCACATTCCCTCTAGATCATCAGGAATCTTCAGAACAAAATGACGTCCAGAATCTGTCTTCGAGCCATCGCCATATCCGAGTCGGGAAGTGAGCCGTTGGCGTACTACTCATGAGTTGATGGCCGTGGCGTTCCCGAACCTGAGTGGGTGGTGTTGTTTAGTTAACCCCAGATTGGATCTAATCCAATCCGAGAGGTGAAGTCGCCGATGTCGTTGATGATGCAATCGGCTCCCGAAGCGGAAAGCCTGGTCGGGGGTGAAGATGACGGCGAATCCGTTGATCGATGCCATCGAGCTTGATGAGATTGATCTTGACGCTGCCCCAACCTAGCGTGCCAACTGTCAACGGGTGCTTAACCGGAGGTTATCGTCGGCAATGGTTATATATGGGGCGATTCGCAAGATCCAAATTCGATGGTAGCACAAGACAGGGGTCTTTTTTTATACAGGTTCAGGCCCTCGCGGTGGAGGTAATACCCTACTCCTGTGCTCTGAGATTATAATGGTGATCTAATGATCAATGAGTGCTCTGAGATTATTTTGGTGATCTGATAATCAATATGGAGGGAGATGTCTCTCCATGGATGGGTGTGGAGATGAAGATGTAGATGATNGGGTACCGTCCCCTCTGTTTTTGAGGGGGGGGGGGGGGGGGGCAGGGTTACAAGATAGAGTCCTGATCGGTTACGAGGTAGGACTCCTATCTCTATCCTCTATCCAGATACGTAGTTATCAGGGATTACAATTGTATCTTTCCTATTAATTAGGGATAGGCTTCTATCTTTATGTCTTTCCTTGCTAGGCAAGTCTTCTAAAGTCCGAGTGGTACCCGTCCTCATCCCCCCGACGTGGTCCATCCGTTGTCGGGTGGTTTTTTAGGCCCTCCGTGTGGGTACCCGAGGTCTATGTTATCCACACCGACGGAGTCGCTTGATGCCGTGGCTGTCTCAGGTTGCGCCACATGTCAAACCAAGAGAAGCACAATCTTCGGTCGTTGTCCGGACGGCATTCGGCTGTCACCAAACTAGGTCCAGTTGTCGTTTTGCCCTGCATTTTTCGCCGAAGGGGTTCCTCTGGACAGTGTCCGGTCGGCCTCGGTCATAGGATTTAGTCTTCACCTGACGTTGCCCGGTGGGCACCAGACTTTGCCGGCGGTGTCTTTTTTGCTGGGTTTGTTCTTCAATTGTTGTTTGAAGGCTCCATACTGGCGTTCTGTTGCTTTAGCGGATGTTGTCCGGTGGCCGCCAGACAGTGTCTGATGGAGCCGCTTGATTGCAAGGCTATGCCACATGTCGTGCCGAGAAAATAGCGTTGCGGGCGTTGGAGCGTGGATTCAAATCCTAGCCTACAAGGTGAATCCTTGCCCTGGTAACCAAGCCGCCAACGCCCGCGCATTGCTCTCAAATCAGCCAAAAAAATTGTTTTAAACACTAAGTTAGAATGGATGGCCAAATCTCGTTTGACGACATGATTGGACAGCCACGGATTTTCCAGCGACATGGCGGAGTGGAGACAGCCACGCGCGGAGGCATCGTAGGCCAACGACGTGGACTCACCATGACCAGCCTGTTAAGACCTTGTATAAGTAGATTTTTAAGAAAATGAATTTGTTGGCAATGATGTCCAATGGGCAGGATATGCCAAACCATTCATATTATGTATCGCAATCTTGTGGAGAACCATATCCTCCGTCCCATCAATCTAAGGACCTATTCTTTTGAGCTAGTTTGAACGACTGAACAATTGAACGGCTGAAATTACTCAAATTCAAGAGTTTCTCGAGGTAGTCTCGAGATTCAGATCCATTTCGTTTAACTTACTTTTTAAATAATTAATATCCACCTTTAAAACAATGAAAAAATGGAGTAAAAAACCCAAAATATATGTCTTTTTAAAACGTAGATAAGTTGTTAATTTGTTAAGCTGACTAGAGCCTAAGTCAATTGCGATTTCTTAATATTCACCCATCTAAATCAAGTGCGTATATTTTAAAATTTTAAATATTTTGTATTCATAACTTTTTCTTACTAGCTCAGTTGAAAAATAACTTTATATGTAAATTGTTGCTATCAAGGAGATCCACAACTCTATAGGTGATTTCTTTTTTATTTGAAAAATATATATGGTTAAATAAGCTCATAAGGATATTTTGTTATGCCAAATAAAATCAGATAGAAACTTGCCAAATATAATGTGAAATCTTGCATTTTCCCGCAAAATATCATCGAGAAGCAACACTTCATTCGCATTGAAGCTTCTTCAAGATGTAAAGTTGGATGCACCCACTACGAGAAACGAAATGAGTGTCGTCGGACGAAATTTCTATGTTGGCGGAAGACAAGAATTTAAATAGCCCACTATAACTTGGCGATAGCTCTGCTATAGCTTTTTTGGTCGTAAAACGCTATGCTAAGTACCAAAATTCCGTGAACACAGCCATGCCCGCTATAGCTGCTAAATTGGGCGCTATTTCCGCAATTTTTATAACGCTATAGCTCCGCTATTCCTTTAAAAATCCAACCATAAGTTAGATGTTTAGTTATGTCCTCCCTCATTCTTACATCATTGAACCTTACATGATGATATCATTGATATAAAACTAATAAATTATCACTTCATCAAGTTTCTCTATAATGAACTTGTAAAATAATATGTCACGGTAATTTACTCTACATATTAATTATGATCATATGAACATTCATTAGATAACAAGTATTGCTAAAATAACAAGTATATACCTTATTTAGTTGGATCTAACTAATATTATACAAATATTTCATATTTATATAGTTTTCATTTTAAAACGCTAAATAGAATAGCTTATGTGATAGCCCGCTATAATTTTTATAGCTTTTCACGGACCTCACCATGAAACCGAAAAAAACGTGATTTAAACCCTTGGCGGGAGAAGACCCGACGAACGGAATTTTGGCCGTGTCAGCTTTACTCCAAACTGATGACATATATACTTCCTGGCACGATGACTGGTAGGCCAAAATTACTTATACCGGTGGCTAGTGAGTGGCCGCCGGCACAAGCCACGATGACATATCAACTAGGGCAAAATTTTAAATTTCGAAGACCGTCAAACTTACCTCTATCGGTGGCTAAAACATGGCTGACAACACAAGTACTCCCCCTCACGACAACTTAATGCCCTAGACAGAGGGACATTAATGCGGTTCCGCATGGCATACCGAGTGCAAGTAGACTTCGTGTCAACAGCCTCATCAAAGACGCTGACACAAGTGGACTTGTGTCGGCGGCCAAGTGAAAGTCGTCGACATGGATTGCCCTGTATTGGCGGCTTTTTTTGTAGCTGATGACGATAGTTATTCTAGATTTAATTTTACCTTGCAAGTCATATTGTTCGTCACTGTCAATGATGTACTAGCACATCGTAACTTGTCTGGCAAGAGCAAAAGGAAAGTGAAAGGTTGCCCTATTGCTTACATGACACATGTAGTTTGAGGTTGAACAAGTTAAAGAACACAA
The DNA here is from genome assembly GCA_005191435.1 of Raddia distichophylla. NCBI lineage: Eukaryota > Viridiplantae > Streptophyta > Magnoliopsida > Poales > Poaceae > Raddia > Raddia distichophylla. The sequence goes on from SPJY01003299.1 coordinate 242,356, forward strand.
TGCACATGCGTCATCAATGTTTCCTTCCTAAGAAGTACCCGCACTGAAACATGAATATCCAATTCGATGGCACAAGGGAGAAAGTGGTATCTCTAAGACATGTAGGGGGAAGATATCTACAATCAGGTTAAGGATATCAATGTTATTTTAGGCAAGAGAAAACGCTCCTCCAAGAATGATGATCAGAGATGAATGTGATATAAGAAATCAATACTCTATGATCTAGAGTACTGGAAAATATTAGATATTTTCCTCTCTACCGACCCTATGCACATAAAGAAGAATATCTATGAGAACCTGCTCGGTACATTGCTCCAAATGAAGGAAAAAAAAGAAAAGAATCATGAGAAAGCACCAGTTGAGCTTGAAGAAATGAGCTTAAGGGCAGAACTTGATGTACATGAAACAGACAAAGGAAAAAACCTACCCATATCAACTATCACCCTCTCCAAGGAGAAAGAATTATGTAAGTTTTTGCAGTGTCGGTTACTCGTCTAACATTGCAATACTTGTTTTAGTGAAATAGCTAATCATGAGTTTCTCCCTAATGAAGTCGCATGATTGCCATGTGATGATGACGGTACTGTTTGTGGTAGCTATTATGAACATCCTCCTGATTAAGGTTCGCAAGACTATCATGAACATGTGTTTTTTCTTCGATGCAATTGAACAAAAGGTTCTCAATCCAAACTCAATGGAGGAGCTTGAAAAATGACACTTTGATACTCTATGACTTTTTGACCTGTTTTTTCCGTCATCATTTATCGATATGACGGTCCATCTCATTGCTCACCTAGTGAACGAGATACAGCTTTTTGAGAACATGTTCTTGCATCATTTGTTTATAAATGAGAGATATATGGGCATTCTCAAGTTGTACGTAAGGAATCAAATCTTTCATGAGGGATACACATGCAGGATTACGGTACAAAGAAGGCCTTGGAGTGCGCTGTCAATAATATTGACCGAAAAACCCAGTTAGTGTGCCTAAGTTTTGCCATGATGGGAGCCTCACAGCTGTAGGGGTCCTGGAGAAAAAGGCAATAACTTCTGATCCGAAGGCATATGACCAACCTCATTTCCTCGTGCTATAAAAAATAAGATAAGTTTCCCCATATGTCGACGAGCATAAGCATATGCTACTTGAAGGGAATATAAATGGGACCGAAACTTGGGTTGCAAGGCAACGTATGCAAAGGTTCACTCATATGAGTGCTCTAATAAGAAAACTTGCATCGGTCCGTACATACACAATTACAACATATCAAGGGTACGATATAAACGGATAGATATTTTACACGGTTTCCCAAGATGAGAAGATAATAGATCTGAACAGTGGTGTCCGCGTAAATGCTTATGACAGTGATGATTAGTGGGCCGCATACTACGGTCAAATAGAAGAGATATGAGGGCTGAACTACTTAGGATTTTAGGTCGCCCTATTTTAGTACCATTGGGTACAGGGGAAAAGGGCGTAACTACAGACAAGTATGGGTTCGCTAAGATCTCAGACAAGTTGGATCAAAGTTCGAACCCTTCATAATCGTTTAAGATGGTTGTCAAATCTTTTATGTGACTAACACATCAAAAAAGCAAATGCAATGTGATTCTCCCCAAGAAAGGACGGATCGTCGGAGTTGAAAATGCTATTGATGAGGACGAGTTCAGTCAAATCAATAAAATCCCTCCTTTTGCTACTGCAATCATGCCACACCTTTTACCAATCAAGAAAACTCCATACTTACGATCTGACCACAACAAAGGGATTCATGTCAAGAAAGCATGATAATGGCGATACCAAATTTGCATTGAATGTCAATTTTGTAATATCCATGTTATTACATTCATGTAACAACTTATTTTTAATATCCATGTTATTGAGTGTATTATCCATGAATTAGAGTGTCACGCTTGAACAACATTAATTTTTAACATAATTGAATTGTTTAAAATATCCATGGTCTTGGTTCCTTTAGGCTAGAATTGTTTGAACATAATCGATAAATGTGTATTTAGTAATAGGCTAGGTGACGGTTTATAGTCTAAAGTCGTGACCTATGTGTAATTGGTGACATGTTATAGATCTAACCCGTGACTTATGACAACTCGACTAGCAAATAACGCTCTGCGTGAGGATTCATAGGTGACGGTTAGTAGTGGACACCCATCACATATAAATAAGTAGTGACGACATATAGTTTAGATGTCTACATTTTGCCATGTGTTTTGTGTATTTTGTCCGTTCCCCTGCAGGTGTATTTTACCAACATTTTTTTGTGTATATTGTATAATTTGATTGAGCCATTCGAGCTGATCCTATGAGTACTAGGCAACGGGTTGGAAATATCAGCCGTCACTTATGGAGACCGTCATCTCCCACGCGAGAGTCGAGATGCTGGAGACCCTTGGTCTTACACAGGAAAATCGACGCACCGGAGACCCTTGGTCTTACATGCAAAAATAGAGACGTTGGCTGTGGGGAACATGAGCCCTGGGTATTTGCATGGGGGGCTGCGAGGACCACCTAACAGAGGATGCGCCAAGCCGGCTAAATGCGCATGGGTGCCACCCGGACTACTGTCTGCCTTATACGACAAGGAAGGGATAATGATGGAAGTCGAGCCCGAATAGGGAAGACATGATAGTAATCTCGGATATCTACGTATTCAGGAAAAAATGATAGAGATTGAATCCTACCTCGTAACCTGCGACTCTACTTTGTAATCCAGCCCCTCACACTATATAAGGCGTGCAGGAGACCCTAGTTCACCATATCAGATCACCTAATGATATCATCACCACCATAATAATTCCAAAGCACCGGACTAGCGTATTTACCTCCATCATGAGGGCCTAAACCTGTATAAACCCTTGTCTTTTGTTACCATTGAGTTTAGATCCAGCGCCTAGCCCCATAAATTAAATTACCAACAACTAACATTGACACCCGCGGAACCAATTATAACAATGGAGAGGCCTCGACTGCCTTCATAGTCTTTCTATTCTTGTGCATCCCCTCCATAGTCATTCCCTCCGTAGGTTTTCTCTGCGCCGCATTCGCACCGCATGTATTCTGAGCCCATGCCGACGATCACCCCTATTGATGAGATGGAGCGGGAGGACGACGACGACAAGGAGATGGAGTGGGTCACCGCCACCGATCTACCAGCACCGCAAGCGGTGGCAATCAACCTGGTATGGGACGATCTAGCAGCGCAGATGTTTCCTCCTCCGCTGGTACGTGACCTGGTATAAAGTCGTATGGCCGCCGTAGTTGGAGGATAATGGGCACTAGTACAGAACAACCCATCAGTGTCGGTTCGTAACTGGCATCAGTGCCGGTTTTCGAAGCGACACTGATATTCCAGCACTGATGGGTTCAGGCATCAGTGTCGGTTCATTTTGAACCGACACTGATGCGTTTCGGTTCATACCACGAACCGACACTGAAGGGTCTGGGCATCAGTGTCGGTTCATGGTACGAACCGGCACTGAAAGGTCTGGGCATCAGTATCGGTTCATACCACGAACCGACACTGATGGGTCAAGCATCAGTGTCGGTTCATAGGGTCTGGGCATCAGTGTCGTTTCTTGGTACGAACCGACACTGATGCCACCGAATCCTTTTTTGTGCCCATACAGTTTTTACAAATAACATTTAATACATATATATCCCCACAATACTTCTTCACAATCAAAAGACATCACATATACAAATAATCTCACCACATCACAGCATTTACATATAATAAACCCGAAGTACTTCTAGCAAAGCGACAAAATAGTCAATTTAAATTAGTTTCTTCAAACAAGTCCCACAAGTACTTCTAGACAAACAACATAATAGTCCAATAAGTTTGGGTCACAACACATGCCCGATACAAAAAATTTTGCTCCACATATTGAAATTAAGCGTTTGCTTCCGCTGCACCTTCCACTTCATCTTCCCCTGCACCTTCCTCTGAATCTACGTCCGCATCAGAGATGTTCTTCTGATTGATTTGCATCTTTATATGAAACAATGGATCATTGCTATTAGGGTGGTGAAATTGACCTTTCTTATTAATGACTTCGTCAAAGACGAGGCAAGCCAGTTGTCCCTGAATGCCTAGTAGCACGGCCGGTGACAGATCTTCAGTCGGAAGCTTGATTTTCTAATAAGAGGATAAAGTAATTAGAACTAAATCATGGAATGACATGATCAAAGAAACATGTTTTCACAAACAAACCTCAACGTCCCAGTTTGGAATTGTAGATAGAGATATTTGTTGAATGATGAGGCAAATGTAGTACCCGAACATTATTGTTCCTAAATTTGTGCCTTTAGGCTGCTTGGCACACTAAATAATATGAAACATGTCATGCAATGCTATTTTGAAAGTATGACACAAAAGGGTTGTATTAGAGAACGTATAGGAAACTTTGTTCTTATTGATAGGGTCCTATGAAACGGATGGTAGTTCTGACTCTTTTTACAGAATTTTTGAAGACATCGCCCAACAAATCTATTATCTCCTTGTATTCATCCATCTCCTTGTCTAGGGAGTCTAGTACTATGGCCTTGCTGTATTGGTGTTCGATGGCTATTAGAATCCAATGGGAGCTACACATGTAAGGCTGAAATTAGTACCAACAAATTGTATTAAAAGACATGACTAGTTTCGGAAAACATAATTTATTACCCGTATTGGTAGGGTAAGAGTAAGATATTCTTTTTTTGCATCTCCATGAGCGAGTCAAATAGGTAGGACTTGACTGATCCTCGGTTCTCGATGACGTTAAGAGCATTGACCACTCCTGGGTCAAGATATCCGATGTCGTTCGTGGTACGTTCCTTTTTTAGTTCCATCGTCAGATATCTGCATGCATTAGTGAGAGGGTCATACATTCATACAAATTTGAAAAGTTGTAGATGAGTATAGTTTAAAAGGTTTGAATGAAAGTACTTACAGTATCCAACACCTCATGAAATTAGTATCGAGGGCATCCTGATTGTACAAGTTGTACAAATCTTGGAAATTGAATATGAAGATTCCACCATTTGAATGGTGTAGATCTTTCTCGTTATACTTGACTATGATACTTTTAGGCAACAGTTGTTGATTTGACCGTTTCATATACCACTCATGTAAGCCCTTCAGCTTGAATGTTATGGACCTCAACCTTTTATCCGTTACCAAAGGCTTACCCATAACAAATTTCAAACGAACATCGGCATCATCTTGGGGACGATGCTCTTTGCCCTTCACATCTATCATTACCTCCCGGAATTCAGAAAGTTTGGGCTTTGACTTCTTAGAATTGGCAACGCCTCGATAAAAACGCTTTTGGGGAGACGTTATAAGATTTTTCTCTTTCTCCTGCGTTGTCCTGATACTATCACGAACTGTTGAAGGTTGGCCAAGGTTTACAGGAGGGGTTGGATCTTCAGTGTTGAAGGTGATGTCACGCTTGCGCCACTGGATGAATGTTTGCTCTGCAAGGCCCAGCGTTGTAATCTCAAGGCATACAGGCCTTTCAACCCACTTTAGTAGAGGGGCGTACTATTTGTTTACACCCATTAGTGTGTAAGGGTTTCAATGCGGACTTTGATGGGGATCAAATGGCTGTTCATCTACCTTTATCCTTGGAAGCTCAGGCGGAAGCTCGTTTACTTATGTTTTCTCATATGAATCTCCTGTCTCCTGCTATTGGAGATCCTATTTGCGTACCGACTCAAGACATGCTTATCGGACTTTATGTATTAACGATTGGAAACCGTCGGGGTATTTGTGCAAGTAGATATAATAGTTGCGGAAACTATTCAAATCAAAAAGTAAATTGCAATAATAATTATAAGTATACGAAAGATAAAGAACCCCGTTTTTCTAGTTCTTATGATGCCCTGGGAGCTTATAGACAGAAACGAATCTGTTTAGACAGTCCCTTGTGGCTCCGATGGAAACTAGATCAACGCATCATTGGGTCAAGAGAAGTTCCGATTGAAGTTCAATATGAATCTTTGGGGACTTATCATGAGATTTATGCCTACTATCTAATAGTGGGAAATAGAAAAAAAGAAATAAGTTCTATATACATTCGAAGTACTCTTGGTCATATTTCTTTTTATAGAGAAATAGAAGAAGCCATACAAGGATTTAGTCAGGCTTATTCATACACTATCTAAACAAGGAAGTTAGATTCGGTGATGCCTCTTTCGGGGGGCATTCCGATTTCGCTAGTATCATCGTTTTTGCCGCGCGAATCCCGATTGGTATTAAGGAAAGGAAGTTAATTCAATTTTCGAATTACTGACTCAGGCCCATTGTCGAATCCTATTCAGCCGAAAAAGGAGGTACTTATGTATGGCGGAACGGGCCAATCTGGTCTTTCATAATAAAGAGATAGACGGAACTGCTATAAAACGACTTATTAGCAGATTAATAGATCATTTCGGAATGGGATATACATCCCATATACTGGATCAAATAAAGATTCTGGGCTTTCATCAAGCCACTACTACATCGATTTCATTAGGAATCGAGGATCTTTTAACAATACCCTCTAAGGGATGGTTAGTCCAAGGCGCGGAACAACAGAGTTTTCTTTTGGAGAAACACTATTATTACGGGGCTGTACACGCGGTAGAAAAATTACGCCAATCCGTTGAGATATGGTATGCTACAAGTGAATATTTGAAACAAGAAATGAATTCGAATTTTCGGATAACGGATCCCTCTAATCCAGTCTATCTAATGTCTTTTTCAGGAGCCAGAGGAAATGCATCTCAAGTACACCAATTAGTAGGTATGAGAGGATTAATGGCGGATCCTCAAGGACAAATGATTGATTTACCTATTCAAAGCAATTTACGCGAGGGGCTTTCTTTGACAGAATATATAATTTCCTGCTACGGAGCCCGCAAAGGGGTTGTAGATACTGCTGTACGAACAGCGGATGCTGGATATCTTACACGTAGACTTGTTGAAGTAGTTCAACATATTATTGTGCGTAGAAGAGATTGTGGTACTATCCGAGGTATTTCTGTGAGTCCTCAAAATGGGATGCCGGAAAAACTTTTTGTCCAAACACTAATTGGTCGTGTATTAGCAGACGATATATATATCGGTTCACGATGCATTGCCGCTCGAAATCAAGATATTGGAATTGGATTAGTCAACCGATTCATAACCGCCTTTCGAGCACAACCATTTCGAGCACAACCAATATATATTAGAACCCCCTTTACTTGCCGGAGCACATCTTGGATCTGTCAATTATGTTATGGTCGGAGTCCCACTCATGGCGATCTGGTCGAATTAGGGGAAGCCATAGGTATTATTGCGGGTCAATCAATTGGGGAGCCAGGGACTCAATTAACATTAAGAACTTTTCATACTGGTGGAGTATTCACAGGGGGTACTGCCGACCTTGTACGATCCCCTTCGAATGGAAAAATCCAATTCAATGAGGGTTTGGTTCACCCCACCCGTACCCGTCATGGGCAGCCTGCTTTTCTTTCTTATATAGACTTGCATGTAACTATTCAGGGTCAGGATATTCTATATAGTGTGAATATTCCCTCAAAAAGCTTGATTCTAGTGCAAAATGATCAATATGTAGAATCCGAACAAGTAATTGCGGAGATTCGTGCCGGAACGTCCACTTTGCATTTTAAAGAAAGGGTACAAAAGTATACTTATTCCGAATCAGATGGGGAAATGCACTGGAGTACTGATGTTTACCATGCGCCCGAATATCAATATGGTAATCTTCGTCGATTACCAAAAACAAGCCATTTATGGATATTGTCAGTAAGTATGTGCAGATCCAGTATAGCGTCTTTTTCGCTCCACAAGGACCAAGATCAAATGAATACTTATTCTTTTTCTGTTGACGGAAGATATATCTTTGACCTCTCAAAGGCTAATGATCAAGTAAGGCATAGACTATTGGATACTTTTTGTAAAAAAGATAGGGAAATTCTTGATTATTCAACGCCGGATCGAATCATGTCCAACGGCCATTGGAATTTACTCTATCCTTCTATTCTTCAAGATACTTCGGATTTATTGGCAAAAAAGCGAAGAAATAGGTTCGTCATTCCATTACAATATCATCAAGAACAAGAGAAAGAACTAATATCCTGTTTTGGGATTTCGATTGAAATACCCTTTATGGGTGTTTTACGTAGAAATACTATTTTTGGTTATTTTGACGATCCACGATACAGAAAGGATAAAAAGGGTTCAGGAATTGTTAAATTTAGATATAAGACTCTAGAAGACGAATATAGGACCCGAGAGGGCGAATTTGGGACTCTAGAGGAAGACTCAGAAGACGAATATGGGAGCCCGGAGGAAGGCTCAGAGGGCGAATATGGGGCTTTAGAGGAAGATTCAGAAGAAGACTCAGAGGACGAATACGGGAGCCCAGAAGAAGATTCCATCTTAAAAAAAGAGGGTTTAATTGAGCATCGAGGAACAAAAGAATTTAGTCTAAAATACCAAAAAGAACTAGATCGATTTTTTTTCATTCTTCAAGAACTTCATATCTTGCCGAGATCCTCATCCCTAAAGGTACTTGATAATAGTATCATTGGAGTGGATACACAACTCACAAAAAATACAAGAAGTCGACTAGGTGGATTGGTCCGAGTGAATAAAAAAAAAAGCCATACGGAACTCAAAATTTTTTCCGGAGATATTTATTTTCCTGAAGAAGCGGATAAGATATTAGGTAGTAGTTTGATACCACCAGAAAGAGAAAAGAAAGGTTCTAAGGAATCAAAAAAAAGGAAAAATTGGGTCTATGTTCAACGGAAAAAAATTCTCAAGGGCAAGGAAAAGTATTTGGTTTCGGTTCGACCTGCAGTCGCATATGAAATGGACGAAGGGAGAAATTTAGCAACACTTTTCCCGCCGGATCTCTTGCAAGAAAAGGAGAATCTCCAACTTCGACTTGTCAGCTTTATTTCTCATGAAAATAGCAAGTTAACTCAAAGAATTTATCACTCGTATAACTTCGTATAATGTATGCTATACGAAGTTATTACGAGTCGTAAAGCATTCCACCAAAAATCATCTCAAGAATCCATCCACAGAAAAGATGAAAAATTAAACACCAAGAGCAGTCAAGAACTTCGAGCAGAAAGTTTGGGGCTCGGTTTTCACTTCATAGCACCCAAATGGAGAAACCAGTGGACTTCAAAATTTTACCACAGATGGGTATATAAGTCACGCATCTTTTCCAGCTGGAATCATCCCAAAATGATTTTTCTAGATTTTTCTAAAAATCTTTTACTGACTGTCGCGCGGATGAAAGTTTCTGGACAGATTTGCAACAAGTCAAGAACTTGATCTCTTGCCTCTCATATGGTTGCAAAGAGTGTGGTAAATCATATTAGCAACCTCAAGGCTTCATAGACCATCAAGAACCAGCAAGAAATCACCAAGACTCATCTTCAAATAAGATCTCCAAAAAGGGGAAAACAAAAGAAAGAAGAACTTGGAGCAAATCAACACAAGATGATCATGAAGATGAGAGATTTCATTGCATAGGATTTGGGGATTACAAACCACACTCCATGTGGTCACAAGCACTCTAAGTGCCACCCTTACACACCCAACTCACCCTCTATATTTCTGAATTTTCAGCTCTAAGGGAATGAGGAGGAGGTGCTCCCCTCCCCCTCTATTTATAGCCCAAGGGTGAGATGCCCAACACCTAGAGCCCATCTCCACCCTTCATTTGAGGATGAGGGGTGTACAACACACACTACAAGACACACTTCCGAAAGGGAATATTTTCCTCATATCCCTCTGAAAAATATCTTCGCAGCTTCCTCGGTCGCCAGCCCACGCATGAGCCCACCAGTCAGAACCAGCTTCGCCACCAGGTTACCGACGCCGCAGCCTCCAGCTGCCTCGGATTCCTTACCATGGCTAAGCTTCTCGAGTGCACCATCTCATGTGACCGCCAGGTCATCGAACCCAGTCGCCTGCATGCCTCCGGACGCACCAGCCTCCAGCTGTCCTAGCGAAGCGTCAGCCACGTACCCGCCAATACCTGCATCACTGAGATGAACACACACGAAACCAACACACCTTACCTCACCTGCAAGATTAGTTCATCACAAAATTTACAACATCATAATCCCTTCGTGACATCATAATTAGGAAGCCCTAACACACGTGTCAGCCTAAAAAATTCCACCGGACCATGTCCGATCAAAACAATTACTTAGCACAAGCGCCCAAGCTCAGCACAATGGTCCGGTTCCAATTCCACGGCAATTTCCACAAATGCACCCATAAAAATTCTTCAAAACACTTCAAATTTCATCTTGTCACATATATTCATCATCAAACCAGGGTACCCTCCACATGGGTCTCAACACCGACCGTCGGCGGTGAGCATCTTCGAGATCTGGCGCTCCTTCCTCTTCCGTTCTCCGCACGGCTGGTCGACACGCGTTGCCTCCTTTGCATCTGCGGTGAGCTGGTGAGCCGCCGCCTTCTTCCCCGGCCCTCCCCCCTCTCTCTCTCTCGCCCAGTCGCACTGCATCGCTGATGCTCCCCCCTCTCTTTCTCTGACTCTCTCCCCGACCCCTTCTCTTTCTCTGACTCTCTCCTTGTCTCCTTGATGCAGTAGTACTGAGTGCTGACTAAACCAGTAGGCAATGACTACCGACGGCAATGACGACACCACCGGCACCAGTACCAAATCTTCTCAAGCAGATGCAGCAGCATACAACCCATTGAATGATCCAAAACGGAAGCCAAAATCCAATGATCCGCGTTGGAAATACGGATATTGGGCGACAATCGGCAATCGGGATGTTGTGCAATGTTCTTTGTGCAACAACAAAGTTTCAGGGGAATCAAGAGGTACAAGGAGCATCTTGCAGGAGGATTTGTGGATGTGCAAAAATGCGAGGCGACCAACAGCACCATTTCAAGAGAGATGAGGAATGCTTTGTTAAAGAACCGAAGGCATGGAAGGCCTTTGTTTCTGGAAGATGATGGAGAAGAGCAATCTGTGGATGTGGAGGATGTGGACGGGTCCTCATCACAGCCCATTGTACAACCAAGTTCAGGGACGGCTGCCAAAAGAAAGAAAGCGGCTTTCCAGTTCAAGGTTCCGGTGGCACCTCCAAACAAGGCAGTTAGTTCCATGGTCCGCATGATACCGCGTGAGGTTGTGGAGCGAAGGCATGCTAAGGGACCATCTCAAATAAGCATTCAAGCAAGTATGAGGACAAACGAAGAAAGAGAAGCTGTTAACCTAGAGGTAGCCAAGTTGTTCTATGAATGTGGCATGCCTTTCAATATTGCAAACTCACGGCAGTTTGAGATAGCTGTGGAGGCCATTGCACAGTACGGTTCTGGGTACAAGCCTCCCACTTACCATGAGTTGCGTGAGCCTTTGCTTGAGAAGATTGTGAAAGGGATCGACAAAGAGAAGGTGAAGCATGAGGAGGCATGGAAGATGTATGGTTGCACCCTCATGTCCGATTGATGGACAGATAGGAGGGGAGTTGATGCTTCACACCAGGTGCATGCACCAATGCTTGCCAACCTTCTTGAGGAGAAAATTGAGATAATTGGCAAAGAACATGCTGTTCAAATTGTCACTGATAATGGTGCTAACTACAAGGCTGCAGGCAAATATCTCATGGAGAGGATCGCCACATTGTGTTGGACTCCTTCTGCCGCTCATTGCTTGGACCTTATGTTCGAAGATATAGGGAAGTTGAACGAATTCAAGAAACCTATTGCACAAGCCCGACATCTCACCACTTTCATTTATAGGCATTCGAGGCTTCTAAGTGCGATGAGGGTGAAGACAGATGGGATGGATATTGTGCGACCTGCAGCTACTAGGTTTGCTACTGCATTTCTCATCATGACAAGTTTGAACAAGCATAAAGATGCATTGAGGAATCTATTTGCATGTACGGATTGCACGACAACCAAGTTAGCTAAGACAGAAGCAGGAAAAAGGTGTCAGAATCTTGTCATGGCCGCATCCTTTTGGAACCAATTAGAGGACTGCATTAGAGCATCACTACCACTACTTAGAGTGTTAAGGGTGGTTGATGGAGATGAGAGGCCAGCAATGTCGGAGGTTCAGGCATTAATGTCTATGGCAAAACAAAAGGTTATGCAATCTTTCTCCACTCAAAACAAGAAGTCTTTACTCACTCGCTTGTTGAATATCATGGATGGGCGTTGGGACAATCAAATGACCACACCATCGTATGGCGTTGCACTCTTTTTGAATTCAGGGGGACCTTGCACAAATGAGAAGTGATTTCAATGATTGTCTTGCGAAAATAGTGGAAGATCCGGCTCTAGTGGAGAAGATTGATAGCCAAGCTATTCTATATGAGAATAGAAAATAAGTGTTTGCTAATAGACTGGTGACACAACATGCGGGAACAAGAAGTCCTAGTAAGTGTTTGTAAATAAATTTGAGCAAGTTTCTTTTAGATTTTACGTTTGAGCATACTAAATTCCATTTATTTGTCATTTATAGTTGATTGGTGGCGTGCATATGGTGCAAAATGCATAGTTACTATAACTAGTAACTCATCATTCGGTTGTGAGCGTAACTGAAACACCTTTGAATTTGTAAGTAGTAACTATAACTAGTAAGTACAACTAAATTTAACTCTTATTTGGTTGATCTCACTATCTTTCAATGTCACTTCTCATTTTAGATGCATACTAAGAAAAGGAACCGGTTGGAGCACAAGAGGTTGAATGATTTGGTCTATGTTTCATACAATAGAAAAATGGCAGCTAGATTTTAGAAAAGGCGTGAGGAAGGGAGAAAAAAATTATGATTCACTTGTTTTGGAAGAGTTCGATTGGGACAATGAGTGGGTAAATGTATCGTCCAATAAAGTGCAAGGCCATGATGGCCTTACTTGGGATCATGTTGATGAGGCTATGGGTGCATCTCTCAATCTTCAAGGTCAAAATTTTTCTAGAAAAGCTCATGGTAAAGCTCATGGTGAGCCTACTCTCTACTACTCAAGGGGCGACGATAAGAAAAGAATGGTGGAAGTAGAGGACGAAGACATAGAAGAGCACTATTCTGACTCGGACAATGTAGATGAAGATGAGAATGCATGAGATAATACAAGATGATGAGGATGTTGATGACTATGGTGAAGATCTGACTAATGATGAAGAGGATGGAGGAGAAGATTCAACTAATTATGAAGCCAACGACTTGACCGATGATTTTATCTAGATAAGAGGGTTGGAGAGTTGAAAGTTGTTTGTTATGTATTAATGTGTGATTTCTTAGTTTTTTATGTTACTATGGTGGTGTAAAACTATGTTATTTTGTGACCTATGGAATCGTCCATGGTAGTGAAAACTATCTTGTTATATTGCATTTTATTTGGTTTTACTCGCCATACTTATGTATCTATGGCGTCGCCTCGCCACGCGCCTCAAAACTTAAAAGGTAAAAAGGTCCGGGCAACCGTCGCACGCCTTAAGCGTCGTAACAACTGTGAATCACAGACATAAGCCACAATCATCGTGTAAGCGATAAGATGAAAAACACGAGTAATAAAATTATTTATTTAATAACTGTTTCGATTGCAAGTATCATTCCCTTATAATAGTCATCATCAATACATGCTACAAGATAATAAAACAAAATATATAATACAATTCTTTCTCTACATATTTTCCCTATCTATTATCCGGGGGCCTTATTTTGTCCAAGCCTTCGTCGTGTAGTTGCATCACGCCGCCTGTTCCAAGTCAATCTGCACACCGCTAGAACACAAATTAGTTACAATGCAAATAATTAATAAATCCATGAACAGTAAATTAGCCAACTAAAAAATTTAACTAGCATGAATGAAATGGTAGGCCATCAGAATTCCAGTAGCAATATGTCATCAGGACACCAGGCCGTCTGAGGCCAGCCCGTCTCCCTCACAACCACATTTTCATCACCCGGCAAATAATACAAGCCTGTGATTTTTAAATAAGTCCATGTACAACCAATAGTAAAAATCGAATTCACATGGGGCCAAGTGAAATAAACCCAAGAGTGAGACACTTAGACCAACCAGCAAGATATTTCACAGTTTCTACCAACACTAGGTTCCAAAACAGCAGGAATAGCACACCAAGCAATGCTCAGAAGCAGAGCAACATATTAGGGCAATAGGCTCAATTTCAGCCCCTAAGCCAATAAGATCCTGACCACATAAGTAGCCACATTAGGACCAGCCATAAAAGATCCTTGCCCCACAAAACCAGCCACCAGCCCCTAGTTTCCAAATCAAGGTAAGTCTAGCCAAAGCATAGGTAGAGAGTAGAGAAAGGAGGGAGCTGAAAGGGACCCGAAGGAGTGCCGTTGCTGTTGCTGCACCATTGCAGTTCCAAGCATTCAGGAGCTAAGGAAGGAGGACAAGGGGAACAAGTCAACCAAGGGGGAGCAGTGGTGATACCAATGGGTTTGGATTCACCACCAACCATAGTAAGAACAATTGCACTCCCAGATCATGCTATTTTTGGCAGTAGAGTACACCTGCATCACCTTGTCACAGATGCACACGATTGCTTAGCACAGGAATAAGCATTCTCAGAATTTTAGCATGTGGATGTCACACCCAACAACAACACATCAGCCACAGAACACACATGAATGCCCAGATCATTAAAATCCCAATAGTGAGGTATGCAGGTAACAAAGTAGGCACACATGCACATCCTTTACTTGCCACAGCGATAGCCATCTTTAGGATTGTAGCCTGTGCCGAAACTCTCGGGCGACATTGAGGCATCACCAAAGCTCGCCGGCACATGCACCATTTATGTGTGCCGCAGCAAAGCAACGAGAGGCAGTAGATAACCAAAGACTAAGCCGTTTTGCCCTACGGTTGACGATCGGGAGCTCTAGTGATCTACTCAAGCTCCTCGGCGCTGCTGTTTCAATCAATAGAAGCTGCAACCGCAGCCATCCAGTAGGTACACAACTAAGGGCCCTAGTTAATTCCTCCCATTTAGAAAGCAGTACAACACATACCAATTTAACACATATCAAATCAGTGAACAGCCACCCTAAAATCTCCCGGATCATCGCATTCTAATGCTCAGCAATTAATAAATCAACATGCAAAGTAAATCGATGTTTATCCTCAGATTAGGGTTGATGGCAGTAGAAAAAAATTAGGTATTTGAGGAGCGTAGCTTGGGAGGGGAGGTAGTAGCCGAAGGGGAGGCGAGGCTCACCGGAGAGGAGCCGGCCGAGTCGCCTTTGGGGATGCCGTCACCGCTGTTCAGGATGGCGTCGCCGCAGCTGCCTCCTTGCGGGTGCGCGTAGGAGGGAAGGAGAAGAGGATGGAGCTGGGCGCCACAGAGGAGAAGAGGGGGACGGAGCTCGCCAAAGATGAGCTGGCCGGGCCGTCTCCGGCGAGGAGGGCCGTCACCGACCAGAAGAGCCGCCGCCCCACACAGCCGCCGCCTCTGCCCTTAGCCTAGGCGGCCGGGAGAGAAGAAGAGGAGGGGGAGCTGAGAGCCATGTGGGAAACGAGAGATTTGTCAAAATGCCACTCCGTAGGTGTGGCCTCTCCCAGATACCACTCTTTTCCTTGTGCTCGTCAAAATACCACCCAATACAGCGCATCCTCGCTGCTTTGCCATCGCGGAGGCTGGAGGGCTCGCCGCCGCCGCGGTTGCCGTCGCCGCCGAGCTCGCCGCCGCTGTTGCCGCCCCGGTTGCCATCGCCGAGCTCGCCGTCGTCGTCGCCGCCGCCGAGCTCGCCGCCGCGGTCGCCAACGAGAGGCAAGCACTTGGTCTCGTGGTTGCCGCCGCCGAGCTCGCCGCCGTGGTCGCCGTCGCCGTCGCAGTGCGGCTGGCTGGCGGCTGGCGGCTGCAGCCAGCAGGAGGCGGCGCGAGGCGGGCCGACGACCATCTCCATCTCCGGCGAGGCGGCGACCGGCGGCCATCTAAATCTCCGGCAACCGGCAGGCGGCAGCCCCTCGCCTGTTCATGTTGATTATTGGCTAGTTGGCCTCTCGGCTCTCGCTCTCTCCCTATTCCCATTTTGATGTTTTTATTGATTTGATTCCACTGGCAGTGGTCTCTACCTATTACTACTGACGTACAGTGCGAGTGATTTACTAGCTATTAGCTAAGTAGCTAATTAACTGCTTGTGCCGGCCAAGTGAAATCAAGATAGCCAGTTATTGCAATCGGTAGCAGAGCGTGGCGCCACTATTACTATTTTTGTCTGGCCTGCCTAGCCCGCGAGCTGGCCCGTGAGCCTGCCAAGGCTCGAGCCGAGCCTGTTCCAGCAGCCCGCTGTTTGTGCGAGCCGAGCCTGGCCCGGCCCGTCCACTAACGGGCCTGAGTGAGCCCGAGCTTGGCTCGGCTCGGCTCGGCTCGTTTCCACCCCTACCAAAGAGGAGTTGTCCGGGCCGGGAAAGAAGAAGAGGAGGGGGAGCTGGCCAGCTGGGCGCCATGTGGTAAACAGAGGGAGGAGCCGCTAGGGGGGAGGGCCGGCCGAGCCGCCGCTGGCCTGAGCCGCCAGGGGGAGGGGCTGGCCGAGCCGCCGCTGGCCTGGCGCAGCCGCGCCCGAGCGCTGCCTCCGTCGGGTAAGCCGAAGAGAAAAAATTGATGATTTGCCACTCCCAGCATTGGCGCTCGCTAAAATGCCACCCTTATGTGTATTACATGTGGGACCGTCTGTGTGTATTACATGTGGGCCAGAGTGGCATTTTAGCGAGCGTCAATGTTGAGAGTGGCAAATAATCAAATCTCCCAGCAGAAGAGGGGAGAAGGAGGCCAAGAGAGAGAGAAAGAGAGAGAGAGGTGAGACTTGGGGAAAATCGGAAAGCTAGGGATATGAGTGAGGAGAGGAATGATGGCTGGGCTTGGGTGGGCTAGAATGGGCCCGCCAGTGAGCCCCAAAAGCCTTTTCTCTTATTCCTCTTTTAATCTCTGAGTAAAATCAATGCTAAAAGCAAATAAATAAATAAATAAGTGAAGAGCTTAAATCCATATAGAAGAAATAGCTTCTTTTCTGAAATCAGTAAATTGCCCTCTTACTTTTATTTATTTATTACTTCCTAAAGCTGATTAACGATATTTCAGGATTTAATCTAAATCACCCGGTTGAGAGCGAGCAACCGGAGAGCAGTACCGGGTACTGGATTGAGATAGAAGGCAAGCATTCCTTTGATGCTGATTAGTGTATTTCAGCTTTATATTTTAATTTTGACATATGCACCTCTAGCATGTATTGCATTTAAAGTTTTACTTAAAAGTTAAAATTACATTGAGGATGAGGAAAGTGACGGCTTGATCGATGAAGCGGTCGAGTCGTTAGAATTATTATGGTGGGTGAAGGGTGCCTTGGAAAGGTGCAGAGGTCAGCCGGGGCCCTTTACATGATAGCAAATAAGGATACTTATCTTTCACTCTAGTACCGAGCCATATAAAATTCGTATCAACCTTGGTCTCGCGTAGCGGTCAGAAAAGGTTATATATGCGGTGGTTACATCCTCCACATTGGGTATGTAGATAATTAGGAGGGGTGGGTGAGCGAACCCATGGTGTCCCCGACCGATGGCACTATATTATGCCGAGATGATACTCATTGGCCGGCGTCAGGAATGAGTAAAGCAGAAACGAGGATAAGTGATGGAAGACAAGGTTGTGAGTAAGGCACGTCTAAAGTTAAATAACATCACTTGTTCTACGACCGAGCTGGAGGTGTAACCTACCAAAATAGAATACACATTCTGAGCTCTGAATTTATTCGGGACGACTATGGGTAAAGTGGTACAAACCTGCGCATGGTAAAATCATAAATTCATGCTAGTCTCCTGGATTGGTGATTACGGAGACTAAGTCAGCCTCGTATTCGAGTGCTAGTAGCTTTTCTTAAATTAAAACTGATCAACTCTTTTAAGTAAAATGGTAATTTTTATGAATAAGGTAGAAGGAAAAGACTAGAGTAGCTCTGCTCTGAAGAAGAAGAATTTTTCTCTTGGTTTACTTAGCTTTTACTGTTGCTATTATTGCTTGCTGAGTACTCCATACTCACTCTTGCTATTAAACTTTTGCTTAGATGTGAATCCAGAAGGCAACGTGAGTGATTGTCATGACAACCCTGTCATCGATGGGCAATTCGAGATGGAGCCATATCCGGAAGATATGGACCCTCTGGAAGACTATCTTTACTAGCTCCTCGCGTAACATTAAGTGGTGAACTACTACAATAAAGGACAACGTATTAATGCCATATATGTCTAGAGTAAGTAGGGACTATATTGTCAATATTACTTTTGGCCCTGCGTGGCATCGTGATGTAATAAAGTATGACATTCTGTTTAATTATTGTTCTGCTGCAATACTCTGACTTGAGCAATGCACTTAAAGTGGCATAGTCAGCGTTATGTACTTCGGGTGTATATGTTGATACCCACATAATTACCTCATGGTTTTGAGTTTAAAGATGTCATTAGCATGTGGTAATTGGGATGGTTGTCTCAATTAACATGCCATGGAGAATCAGGCACCACACACTTACACTTACTGGACTTCTCAACCTTGAATTCTTTAATAAGAGAAACTGACCAATGCTTAACGGCAGACAAAACCAAAGCCTTGTCCAGGTACATTGCATCATGTGTCACCTCATTCGTGTGCTAGTCTCACAACGTGTGAGTACCTTAATGCACGGATAACTCCTCGAAGTTATACGAGTTCCACTCAGCCGGGACTGGACAATCAACGAAACCTCACTCATGGTCTGACATGTCTTCTTGGGAGTTTTCTTGTGCTTTGCATCCTCCGGTTCCATCTATTCTACAATCTTCCCCTACATCCGTCACACTAATCGCCTCATGTGTTTTCCGGCAATCCTTTCTCCCCCTTCTGACTCAACGCATGTTCTATGACATTTGCGTTATCCGCTCTGCATGCTCTAGCACTTCTTCAACTATGGCTTCCATTGTTTTGTTCCACCCTCCCCACCTGATGTAGCAACTCCACCTGAGCAAATAGGGTTAAAGAAAAATTGCATTTAGTCGCAATCTCCACAGAACGCCTCCAATTTTGGGTACACATTATTATATCAACTCTCAATAATAACCTTCTGTAACACGGCTCACCACAATACTACTCATCACATGTTCTTCGAGTTTAGTCCAAAGATCTGGAATAGCCACTTTTGCAACCCACCAAACATCCTCTCTGTTGGTCTAGATATTCCTAATATGTGATTTAAAATTGGTTAGATCTACTTCAGTTTCACTATGCAAAACCTCTCCTTCCCCATAATTTATTTGAAAATGTAACTTGTCTAACATTAGACTTGCTAAAAAAACAACCACCACACAACATAACCATGATATGTACGCTACACATGGTGCTAAAAAAATCTCGTCATCATGTCTGTCTGAAAAGTCAGAATGATACTACTTATAAATAACTCACATCGATCTATCTCAAATATATGTTATATTACACTACAAATATACTATATCTTTGATCTATTCTACAAATCAAGCTAATACAAACTAGTTTGTGACTAAACATTTACAACTTAACAACACTATCATACTAATCATCATCTAACCACACATTTTTCAACCGACCTAAATTAAGGTGTTTTACTAACAACATTACCGATTTTTATGGCTATCCTACCTTCTTTTCATAATGTATAAATTATTTTAAAAAAAAAACCTCACAGGCTACCCGCGGGACATGACCCTCCCTCCCTCCCTCTCTCCTTTTCTCCCTCCGTCTTTCTACCTTCTCACTCAGCTGGATGACCAAATGGCCATAGTGTCGGGCGATCTGGAGCACTGCGTGCTGTTTTATATCCAAGCAAATCCTATCGGATGGTACGTCGGGTTATGCCCGCCTCTAAATCCCGCTGATCCATTCGGAGGAGTTTTTCCTGAACAAATCCCACCTGAAATTTGGCGGATAGGTGAATTTCGCCGTTTGAACTACGAAAAATTGCCAGCCACGCGTTCGTAGGGGGAGTCTATTTATTTAATTTTAATAAACAAATATTTATTTATTTATTATTTAAATCTAAAAATGAAGAAATAGAAAATATTAAAAAACTGCAATGCGTGTGCGTGTGCAGAGGAATCTAGGACGATCATTGCGACTAGCAAGCATGAAGTATGATGAGCCTGTACCGTTGGAGTTGGGTTGCGCAACATTTGGTTGGGCAGTGGCATGAGGAAATTACATAAATAATTTTTTGTTTTACAAAATTATAGAAATAGTCACCCTTCGTACCGTTTGAACGGGCAGTTTAAATGACCCGCCATTCATTACGGCGGGTAGGTGGTGGGCCGCTCTTTCAATAGACGGTCAATGATCATTGGACTGGGTGGCACTGACCGCAGTATTATCGACGGGTGATTAAAAATCCATCGTTTGAAACGACGGTTCATGCGTGCGGGACTGGGCCGCCGTTTAAAACGGCGGGTAGTATGTTGATATAAGGCGCGCGCCGGCGCCCTAGGGTCGGCACCGTGACATTTTCCTAGAAACCAAAAGGGAGAGGAGAGGAGAGGAGAGGGAGAGGAGAAGGAGACGGAGAGAAACTGTTGATGCGCCGCATTAAGGTAAATTTTTTTAACCTATTTATTTTAGATCTGAAAACCTGGTGGGTTAGTCACAATAAATATAGTAGTACTGATAAATATTATTATTAGGTTTTGAAATGTAAAGTAATAGTTAATTATTTGTAAGATTAGGATAAATAATTGTTACGGTATGTATTTTGTACATTATAGGGTAATGTAGTTTTATATTTGTAGGATTAGGATATATAATTGTTACGGTAATTTACTGTATATTATACGGTGATGTAGTTTTATACTTGTAGGATTAGGATAGATAATTGTTACGGTAATTTATTGTATATTATAGGGTACGCAAAAAATAAGGTCGAATAATCCAAAATTTTTAGCGATTAACGTAGGAAAAATAAAATGGTATAATTGAAATAATTTGCGGATGTTTTTGATGAGCAAGATTAATGGCAGAAAAGTTCTATTTTCAAATAATTCATGGGGAAGGAGAAATTCTTTATGGTCCTACCGGGGTAGATTTATCAAATTTTCAATTAGTAACGATAGGGATATCTAGGTCCACAAAGAGGACTTTTGGTGGGTTGCAAAAGGTGTTCAGCCACCTATGTGTCTATGCGGAAGTCTTTGCATTGTAATAAAGTTTAAAAACATGTCCTACATTTACGAGAAAAGGTATTGGATGTGCGCAAACTTTGCGTATGACCGAACAGACGAGATGGAGTGGAAGGCAAAATACCCTGTAAGTCACTTCTTACTTATTTCTTCCCTAACGAACATATACTCGCAAATGCTAGCCTCAATCTTATTAGTCTCTCCATTATGCAAGTTTGTGCAATATTTAGACGCGGAGCAGACTCTCGACCAGGAGCGGTAGATGCAAAGAGAGGCGGCGAGAGGGCTGCTAGAGCTCGGGAAGCAGGACCAAGCGTTTGCAAAGGGGAAATACCCCCGCTGCACTCAATAGATTGATCATCGTGGAGCATAACTATGTTTTTAAATCCCCTAAGGCATGTAGGTTAACTACGATGCACTATTAGGATAGATTGTTCTGTGCATTGTACGTGCCATTGTTTGTATCATGTAATCTTGATGTTTTTATTATTTAATCACCGGTTTTTTAAGACACTAGACCATTTACTCACTCGGACACAGAGAAATAATCACCACGTACTGGACAACATCGTACGGAGTACTGGACAACATTACCACAAAGAAATAATCAACGGACTTAACAAATTAATGTACCATCACCACATACTAGACAACATTGTATGGTGTAACGTGATGATTTTTTCCAAAATTAGTTAATCACTTTACTCAATTTTCAAACGTATTTGTAAACTAGAAAATAACGGCACTAACTAACGTTACACCGAATCAATTGCATTACATTACATTACATACTCCGTCGCAGGTGGCAACAAAAAACGGATACCATTTTACAGCTAAAATTGTAAAAAAAATATAACCGCCCGCTGTTTGGATTGGCGATTGAAACCTGGAAGCTTAAACCGCCAATTGGAACGGCGGTTTAACCCCAGAAGGATAGTCCGCTGTTTGAAACAGCGGATTAATATAAACTGCAGTTTGGAATGGCGACTTAAGCTTCTGGGGTTAGCCAGCCGTTTAAATTGGCGGTTCAGTCTGCCTCGCCGATTTAAACGGCGGAGGGCGACTATTTCTAAAATTTTGTAAAACAGAAAATTATTTATGTAATTTTGGAATTTTCAAAAAATATTTAAATAAAAAAAGCGCCGCCTGGCCTAGTGGCCGCTCGCTCACGCGCGCATGGCCTGCCATGTGCGCGGCCCGTACATCACCTCCGCAGCAAGGCTGCTCGCACGACTGCACGAGCTGCTGCATCCATGAGGTCTCGCGCATATGGGTGGGAGTGGGCCGGCCCTTTACCCACCGGATCCGACCCGAATGACCCAATAACAAAAAAAAAATGGATCAAGGGATTGGCCCTTTAGGCCATGCTACGTGACCCACTTGACTCAATTGGCCGCGTAGCTGAAACCTTCTTGTTGTTCACCGTAGGAGTAGGACCAACCTGAGGATGTGTCCTGGTGACCGCCGTTCACTCAGGACTCCACCTTCCTTTCTTGCCCATCTACGTACATGCATCCACGTACCGGTACCACCAAGTTCATGCTGCACACTGCACGGCCACAATATGGCCACAAAATTACTCACGACGTCGTGATGGCCACTTCACGCACATGCACATGCATGGTCATGTTACCGTCCGGGAATGCTTCCACCGCCGCAATATCACTTGCTACACGCCACATCTGGCTCTTATTGGTTTGGTCTCGACCGGAAATCGTTCGCCGCTGCAGCGTCGACTCCCCGCTATCTTGTCTGTTCGATCATCATGCCTTCCAATCCTCATCAACTGCGGCTCATCGAACGGTCTGATCCATCTGCTTAGAATATTCGGCACCATCGTTCGAATCGTGGTAGACAAGTTCCACCTTCAACCTCAACCGGCCAAGCCTAATTCGGATGCTATGTAGAGGCATGATTCTCGTGCCTCCATAAGTCCTTCTGCATAGTCAATCACTCTTTGATACCACTTGTTAAGATTTTAATCGCTATACAACATGTTGACGACACAATTGGCTCCTGGCGGCGCGGTCAGCATGGGAAAACGAAGAGATGAAGGACATGGGTTGCAAAGGTCATTTTGCATGCCTATGAGGATGGGAATTATCGAAAAACATTTTAAAAAAGGAACCAAAATGGCATGAAAATTTTAAGCACAACGTAAAGAGTGGCATTTCAATGAATTCCATCTGCTTAGTGGTAAAAAAGAAACCACACTTCAAAAATGGCATCAATAATAGATACAAGTCCGACCACTCGCGTCGCGAGCTCGCCACGTGGCCTGCCTCCCCACCCGGCGCCGCCGCAGCCGCCCGATCGCGCGCACCCTTCAGATCTGACCGTCCGTTTCACTTTAGCGTCATGCGGGCGAATTGGCGAGTTGGTTACGTGTGCCTGTTCGCCACCTGGGTGGCTAGGGTTCGAATCCCGCCTCCCCTCTTTTTCGTCCGATTTTTTCCACGCCTGGCAGGGCGCGCGCCCAGCCCGCCCGTCGCGTTTTTCCCTGGTCTGCACGGCTAGTTGTATATATCGTGGGAAGGAAATAAATTTTCTTTTACATGGCTTTCTCTTTCTCCCTATTTTTTTTCCTTGTCTTTGACAACGAGAGGGAGGGATGGAAATGAAAAAAAAAAAGAGAGAGAGAAAAAAAAAACGAATTGAATGAATGAACGAAACGGTGGAGGGCGTAAGGCGGTTTGGTTTGCATAGGAGACGTGTCGATGGCTCTTTCCCGCGATAGCTCAGGCTGCCGAAAAGAAAGAAATCAGTCGCTTTTTTCCGGGTGGGCGCCCATCCTTGGACGTAATTGCTGATGAATCCTCCTCCCATTCTCTATTTAATCTGGCCATCAATGAAATATTCCCACGGATACGGCAGAAAAAATAAATCGTGCTATGAATATGATATCTTAGTCATGTGAATGTGGATTTTGTGTGATTCAATGCTTGCATTGTTTGTTTGAAACGTGGAAACTTTGTAGAAATAGTTTAGCCTCCGTAGAGTCGAAAAATAATCTCGTCTATTAAGCATGGCATAAATGGACGGGCATCTATTCTACGAATAGAAAAAAAATGGATGAGTATCCGATATCTGTATCTATGTACATGGAGAGTCATTCTAAAGTCGATCTATGAAAGAAGGATCTATTATATAATACGAGAGTTTAGTGGGATGTGGGTGGAAAAAGAGCGGCGGCATGGGAATGGTAGAAAAAGAGAAGGGAGAGGGATTCCCTCACCGAGCAATACAGGCCGTTCGATGGGGACTCTGGCTTGTGGAAATTGGCCACAATGTGATGAGGACCTTAGTGCTCGATGACGATGGCGCTTGTTTCATTAATTTATCCTTTGTTAAAAGAATAACCCGAGTAAGATTTTCTCTTTTCGTTTGGCCGTTGTTTTTATTCCTCTGCTTTGGATAATCCCTCCTAATCTATTACCACAATAATATTACTCGGCCATCTTGGGGCCCAAGTCATCGTCAAGTGGATGGATGGTGGGCATGGGTATTTCTAGCATGTACTCGGAAATTGTACCTGCAAAATAGGACTTGATGTTGTCCTTGTCATTTAAGAAGGAAGCAGTGTTTCGTATAACTTCGTATAATGTATGCTATACGAAGTTATTACGGTATACAACTACACATATATATCAAACCCAACTAAGACGAAGCACGGCGTAGGACTTATATAGGGCTGCGGCCAGAGGAGGGGCGCCCAAACTGGTGCCCACACGTGCTCAACCCTAACTCTAGGGGTACACGGGCTTTGGGCCCAAAAATACGGCGACGCAGCGCCGGGAAGTTTCTGTCCGTCAGATTATTTTTTCGATTCCCATTGACTCGGATTAAATTTGGAGGCGTTGTCGGATCCGTTGGAAAGCTTATCTCGTAAGTTTTTCGTAGAGTCCTTATTTGCATCATTTGGACGTCGTATGCGATCTGGGCGTCCGTTTGAAGGTGCGCTAGTCCTGGTAGTCCGAACAGGACCCAGCAGCGAGTTCGACGTCCTCTCGTCTTGGGCAACCGCGTCAATGATGTCCTCATCAAAGGTTTTCTCTTTTCGTTTGGCCGTTGTTTTTATTCCTCTGCTTTGGATAATCTCTCCTAATCTATTACAACAATAATATTACTCGGCCATCTTGGGGCCCAAGTCATCGTCAAGTGGATGGATGGTGGGCATGGGTATTTCTAGCACGTACTCGGATATGTATCTGCAAAATAGGACTTGATGTTGTCCTTGTCATTTAAGAAGGGAGCAGTGTTATTTAAAGGACCATATCTTCCAATATTCCACTTGTGCATTGAAAACGGTGAGCTTATGACATGGACATCTCCTTCTGGAGCAAGTAATTTGAAATTATCTTTGTTAATCTGGCTATGTAGATGGTATGTTTCAGGCTGCATCCACCACTAATCGATCCTTCTCTTTTCTTTGTTCGGATGCATTTTCACTCCAATATCTATTATATTTGTTACAGATGTACGTACGTGCCTGTCGCTATACGCACTACACCCTTTTTAAAAATAATTTGTTTGCACATCGACACAATATTAAGGACATTTTTTTTCTATGTTTGAAGAAAAGTACATTTAGAATATGATGACATAAAAGGTACTTTTGAAAAAAAACTAAATATAAATTTAATTAGCAAAATAATTATATCCACGAGGGTCCAAAAATAACCGTGTTTGCATCCATTTTCACTCCTATCCCATTAGCGAGAATCATGTCCCGAGTGTTTATGCGGCTAGATTGATCTCAGTTCTTTATTTTGACGTGGACGCTTATTTCTATTATTTTCTATTTCAAATATATGCAATTTTAATTTTTTTGATTGTAGCTGATATGAGCTTACCTTTTCTTTAGTCTGACATGGACTTTTCTTTTCATTATTTTAATTTCTAATTTATGTTATTGTTTTGCTATAGTCGATATGTGTTTTTTTATCTAGTATACACAAATTTCCCGCCACAAAACTATACAGGGATATATCTACCGAAGCCCGAAGAGCTGGGTGGAGCTGGCGGAGACCGGCGGTAGTGCAACACCTCCCTAGGTTTCTCAAGGGAAGGGCAGGGAATGGTTTCCTCTTTTGGTTTTTCATTATGCTACCCGGCCAGTGCGTTTTTTCAATTGCGTTAACACAACCTTGCATAGCCCAAATTCAGCTTTACCAACTTTTTTTTTTCTTCTGTTTGACGTCTTTTGACATTTTGACACGTCATTTACCATTCATCTTATTCAAAAATTTAATGCAAAGATGTAAAAAAATAAGTCGTATTTAAATTATCTCTATTGATAAAACAAATCACAACAAAATAAAATAATAAATTTTTTTTGAATAAAACGAATAGTCAAATGCGTCAAACAAAAAAGAACGGAGTGAGTACAATGATATGTTGACAAACCTGTCATACAATTTACCGTCTAATTGTGTGTCTTGACATATCTTAATAACCACTAACCTATACTCTGACACTATCTTGATTATTGCTGACCAATTGTTTGTCGTCGCTTTATGAACCGGTTGCCCACCGGTAATTTAGCATTATTGCCGACTTACAACATTTAAGAATTTAGTGTTCTGGTGTGATGGATGTTTCATTATGCTGTTTGCCTCTTATCTATATGTGCATGGTTCTGAATGTACGTGCTCCTCCTTAACAACAAAAACACATGGGATCATCCGGGTCACGTCCACAAACCTGTAGATGATCCTGTTCTTCTTAAATTGCAACTTTGTGAGTTACATGGCAGTAGGGATAAAACGGATCGGATACGGATCGAAAACCACTCATATTGTATTTGATCCATTTAGTTTGACCGGATACGGATTCGGATACGGATAGTACCGGATACAAATACGGATACGAATAATATCGGATACAAATACGGATCGGACACGGATACTCTCTCGGATAATACGCGAAAACATATACTAAAGAAATAAGTATATCCAAATACATATAGTTATCTCTTTGTGACTAAACTTTATGGCTCATAGTCATGAAAATGATGGTGTGTAAGTATCATACCCGATAAAGCAAAAAAATGTAAAATCACATGCATCTAGTTGTTATATGTGTTAGTCATTCATCCTATAGAAATATAATAGAGATAGTTTATAGATGGATTTAGCTAATCGGATAATATCCATCGGATATTATCCAAGAAAAGCTCGGATAATATCCATCGGATATTATCCAAGAAAAGCTCGGATAATATCCATCGGATATTATCCAAGAAAAGCTCGGATAATATCCATCGGATATTATCCAAGAAAAGCTCGGATAATATCCATGAGTCCTTATTTGCCTCATTTGAATGTGCGCTGGTCCTGGTAGTCCGAACCGGATCCGGCAGCGAGTTCGACGTCCTCTCGTTTAGGGCAACCGCGTCATTGATGTCCTCATCAAAAGATATACAGTCTGTTGACGAGAAAGTTAGAGAAAATGCTGCCAAAGCTAGTCAATTTTTTTTCAACAGAGTCGTGGAAAATGACCTATCAATGGCGCTAGGAAATCCAAAGCACCTAGGCCAAGTGCGAGGTGTATGCAGTTCCCAGGGATAGAAATATAGCTTTCCCCGAAGACGTTGGAATGTACAAAAAGAGGAAGAGGTTGGGTGCAGTGGACATCGATACATTGACAATAGACATTACAAAGAAAGTTTATGCAAGCATTATGGAAAAGCTTTTAGTGAAGGGAGTACAAATTTCCAATGCCGTCGAACAACTGTTGGACCCTGCCCCAATGATGAGATCACAATTCTAGGTTATACTGTCAACCAAAAGGATAAAGTGGGTGACATCGTGGTATCTGATGCATCTTAGTATACAAGAACTTCAAGTGCACCGCCTCCTCGCCCCTCCTCGCCTTCTCCTCTTATAGAGAAGATAGGTTCACGGCCTACTTCCGTAAAGGATAGCTTTAAAGCCTTCTCCACTTGCAGTGAAGAACAAGGAAAAAGGAGCGGGGAAGGAGACACTCTCTCTTACTCAATGTAATATGACTCCTCAAGACACCATCAATTATATACTGTTGCATAAGGTAATGTCTAATATCAATTACTGCCTCGCTCGTAGATGCAATTCTACCCACTCCAGCGAGCCAAAAGAACAAGGAAAAGGGTGCGAGGAAGATGAAGGGCTCTAGTAAATAGATGGCGAAATAGTCGAAGGACAAGGAGCACGTCACTAAATAGACATTGTTCGTTGGTGCATATTGCATAAGTTTCAACGTAAAATACAATCCTGGCAAGCCTATGATGATCGTCAATGAGCTAGGAAAAGTAGGACTGACATGTGTCAACCTGTATATTTACAACATGAGGGCTTATAGAGATAACGAGGTTACTGATATATGCTCGTAGTACAAAAAATCATCACTTTCGTAATGGTATTGGCTACTTCCTTGTGGCCTTTAGCGACTTGATGCATTGGACGTCTCATTGTTATGGTGCATCACATTATAAGCCACTTCAAACTGGACACTTGTTAACTAACACCATTATGCCCTCAGTCTAATTATATCCTTATCCGTCGACATTTGATGAAAGAAGCACAAATTAGGAAGTTGCTCGTCGGATTTCTTGGTCTCAAGATCATTTCAAGCATGACAATCGAAATGGATCATGTATCTGTTGTGGAGTATGTGACAAATGTCCTACTTGTTGATTGGCACCCACAATCCCAGTGGCCATTGAATCCTTCTGGCCATTTTTTCCCAAGTCAAATACGGTGTAGTACCATACTTATTAAGATCAATCGGACCAGGCAAACCTAGAGGACGTGATTACAACTCTGTGATAGAAGTCCTCGATGCATAAGTTGTCTAGCTTTGTTTGCATATTCAACTTTTGAACATTCAAATGTTGCCTAATCGATCCATTTTGTTGGTCATATGCTAAATACCTTGTAGCAGTCGACACTTGATCCAAACTGTCATCTACTCGCAAACCGACACCGAAGACATCATTCGAGGTAAATTAATGGTACAAAAAGTTTATATTTATAAGTTTTATTTTTATGGATGGATGTTACAGTAATTTTGTATTCCACATTGCACCCAACAACCAACGGCCAAAGCTTGCAGATTTTTTGTTGCACATAAAATGGCCGACATAGCGTACGCATAAAAAAAAAATCAACCATGCGAAGTAAGTTGAACACATATATAGTTGTATTTTTAGTAAAAAAAGACATCTTTTTTCAAAATGAACATGAAAATGGTTGGAAATAGTACATAAAGGATTATGCGAATGCTTCGGTCATTGACGCTGCCCTCTCAGCGACTCGACGATGGATCACAACATTTTTTATGTCAGAAGCACCCACCCAGAAAGCAAGTTCCACTTAGAATCTAGGACGATATAAGGACTATCTTGACATTATCTTGTGAATGTGTACCTCCATTATTGATTGCATCATGCATTTGTAACTTGCGAATGTGTAATGTGTGATTTTGTAATTTGTGAATGTATAGATTTTGTAAATTTGCATACGCAAATATAGATTTTGTAAATTTGTGATTTTGTAATTTGTGAATGTATCATGTAGCGTTGCGTGATGAATAACTAAAGATGTCGAATAGTGGATCTACACCAGGATGCAGCAGGCATTGACTGCCCAGGGCATAAAACACTAGTGACACATCAAAACTAAAGTTCTTCTTTAGATCTGACAAGTCATTACGCCGTGCGCACAATATTCGGCCGCCAAACTCTCTAACCTCGCTTGATAAGGCCATAAGAGAGTAAATATAGGGGAATTAATAGACACAAAAGAGAGATTAAAGATGAAGATTGTGGGCATAGGGAGAGCGTTAGGATCTAGCGGCGTAGGTGCCGGTGGCCGACCGCTAGGAAGGATCCACTACACCAAAACCCTTATATACATACCAGTTTATTTGCGTTGGTTCATTATGAACGGGCACAGATATATGACCTCATTTGTGCTAGTTCGCGAAGGACAGGATGGTACAAGCACATCTGCTCCGATTCTAGCTATGGACCAGCAGAAACACTCATTCATTTGTGCTAGTTATTTGCGTCGGTTCAAGCTACCAACCTTACAAATAATTTGATATTTTGTGTCGGCTCGTGGCTAGAACCAACACATATGTATCCGTGCCAGTTCAATCCATGATCCGGTACAAATACTCGCTCATTTGTGCTGATTCAAGCCACAACTGACACGGACGTGTATTTTCAAGAACTCTAGATCTTTAGAATTTTATTACTTTTCCATATGATCTCAGATGAAACAAACTTTATATGTAAATTGTAGCTCCTGATGAGATCTACAACTTTGTAGTTGACATCTTTTTCATTTGAGCCAATATATATATGCCTAAATTACCATTACAATGATAGTTTATTTATAATTTATTCAAATGAAGTTGGCTGCAAATAAAATTAACATGAAAATACTATGGTTCAACGAGATTTACAACATTGCAGTTCAGAACTTTTTTATTTAATATCACTTGCATCTATAAAATGTAGGTCAAAAGTATGCAAATTATATTCTAATCAAGAAATGACATAGGGTGGGATGGTTATAAGGCTGAGGTTGCAGTCAGGAGGTCTTGAGTTTGATCCTAAGCAGTCTAACATTTGAATTTCAAGTGAAATAGTGCGTTAAATGTGCAGAAGTGGTTGATAAATGGTTAAGATGTGATAATGGTTGAATACTTTTTTTGCCATTTTCAATAATTTTTATGTTCAAAATCATGTTTTATAAAAAGCTCATATATGTCGATTCTAACCACCAATCTTTTTTATTGGTTCGAGGTTATCTGTGTTTCTTTATTAGTGTCGGTTTAAAAACAGGTACAAATGAACGGTTTTATATCGGCACATATACGGTTTTTTTTCAGTTATCCAATGCTTCATTCCTACTAGAGCACCATCTTCTCCTCTCTTTTTTAGGAAACAGAAAAAAGGTGATTGTAAAAGCAAAATAGATTGGATGTGTGAAGGGTCAAGGGGTGGGGCACGCGTCCAACACATACCACAAGATGAGACGTGTGAACGCGGACGTCCGACCCCGTTGTGAACACGAGCGTCCGACACTGTCGAGTTGGACATCCACGAGGAAGTCTTTCCTTTAGGGCTCGTTTGGAAGCCGGTGGAAATATCCCCAGGACAAATTCCCCCCAAGGGGATTTTCAATGGTTCCATGAAAACCCGGGGGTTTTGCTTCAAGGAGGGGGAGAGGGAGGCGGCGACGGTAGGGAGACAGAGGGGGAGGCGGTGACGGCAGGGAGGCGGAGGGGCGGAGGCAGGTGGAGGGGGAGGCGGCGACGACAGGGAGACGACATTGTGTGCGTGCGGGAGAGAGACTGGGAGAAAAATCACGGCCTCGCGTGCGGGGCAGATTTCCCCAGGGAATGAGGGGGAATGGGCCCAATAATCCATGTTGATCGGGCTTCCAAATTGTAACACCCAAAAATTTGAGCCAAATTTCAAAATTAAACCAAGTTAGGGAAAATTCAAATTCAAATGCTTAGAATGGGAATGGGCTTCATTGGGCTGTTCTTGGGCGAAATTCCGACCCAGCTCATTCTCTCTCTGTGTGTGTGCTTCTCTCTCTTCCCCGGCGCCGCTAAAGCCCCTCTCTCCCCGCCTCGGTGCCGCCCGCTCCCGTGGCCAAGCAGTGGTGGATCAAGCTTGTGTCGCCACGTAGCCACTCCACCGCTCATCTCCTTCGCGCTGGCACCGCCGGGCCTCGGCTCCTCCGCCCCCGCCGGTATAAAACACTGTTGCCGCCTCGGTTTTCCCTCCATTTTCCTTCGCTCTCGAGCATCTTCGACTACTCTCTGTCGTCCTCGGTGTCTCCCGAGGCTCACCGTGCAACGCGGACGTCGCTGGTGCCACCTTATTGTTCGGAATTGCTCGCCGAAGCTTGGTCGAGCCGAAGTGATTGCCGACGATTTCCCCCTCTACGGTATCATTTAGTTCGATTCCTTTCACCCATAGCTTCCTCGCCATCTCACGATCATTTCCCCTCGATCAATTTGAGTAGAGCGTTACAAGAGCATCCTCGCCATCGTTGCCCAGCTCGGAGCCGTCGCGGTGTCGCTCGCCGTCAATCCGATTCGGCCACGCTCCGTCCGCGCCAGGACCACAGTAAGCATGCTCTTGCCTCCCCGAAGCTCCCACCCCTTTCAATTTGACTAGAACCATACGGTAGCGCCGCTGCCATGTCATGTCATGCCGCTCCGCCGCCGCCGTTAATGGCGCTGCCCTGATCGATCACCGTTAGCCGTGCCATAAGCACTGTTAGATGCACATCGCCTTGTTGAACCCGTAGGTAGCAGTAGCACCTACAGCCAGTGGCATAGTCCTTAGTGCTGGCGAACGCCAGATTTTCCTTTGGATGCCGCGCTGGGGAGAGGTAGACGACGATGATGTCATCGTGACGTCATCGGCTCCGGCGCCGCGTGTTCATGGGTCACTGACCGTTGGGTCCCGCTTGTCAGTCTCTTCCCCTCTGTGTCCTCGCAAGCCGTCTGGTTCTGAGTTACTACCCAGTGGGCCCTCGGTCCCGCACGTTGGGTTAAGTGGAGGCGCCTTCTGGAATAACGCCTTCAGCGTCCCTGCCTGGTGCGCGCCGCACCGCGCCGCGGCTGGGCCGCAGCCAAACAGGCCGCTTCGGCCTGCTGCGCTGCGCTTTTGGCTGGGCCACGCCGCAACACCATAGCTCACACAGTGATGGGCTTGGCCCATTACTGTTCCAGCAGATTTTCCCTGATTTTGGTATTTAAAAACACCCGAAAATAGAAATCCATTTATTAAAAATAGCAGAATATCTCCAAAAATTCATAGAAAATTCCAGAAATTACTAGGATTAATCTACACCCTAGGAAAATTCCAGAAGCTAGTCAAGTGCAGTCCATCGATCATCAAGGCGAGCTAACACCCTAGCTCATTTTTTTACCCAGTTTTATTAAATTATCTTGTTTAAAATATAAAAGTGCATGCTTGATATGGTTTGAAGGTGCCTACTTTGTTATTCATGATGATATCATGCTCTGTCGTTGTTATCTTTGTTTTCCATACATGATCCCTTGATATGATGGTTGCTTGGTTGTCCACATATTAAACAAAATGTTTAGACTTTCTAGTCTTGGGTAAAAACTTCTTAGACTTGCTTAGGACTAAATGATTTAATCGGGTATCCAATCCCGCACTGGTGAGGCAAAACTCATTGGTGGACATGATGACAATATATACCTTGATCATGATGGATTTTGCTCTGCATGTATGGATGTGATATTGGTTCGAATGTATGGGATGTTGGTGTGTGGTTAACGAGAAACGGAATTGGGAATGATGGAAGAGAAGGGTGATGGGCAGGGTGGACCCAGAAGAATCATCTGTGTAAATAATTACCTATGTAAGCGGTAAAGATGAGAAGGTGGAATAACCAGATGGAGTATGGGCTCGTCTGGAAGGGTGCTCATGTGTTGTGCACAGTGGGAAGTCGCTAACCAATTTCTTTGTGTAAGATTTGGTTCCTAAAGCCACAACGCGTGACCATCGCGCGGCAGCGCAGGGTTGTGTAGCCTTTAGCCAATCCTAAGGGGAATGTGAATTATGTCGTCACTTGTGTAGTGATCTGACCCTATCTGTTGGGGCGGACTATAGGGACCAATGCCATCCGTTGAACAGCAATCTTAGAGGTGGGTTGGGTTACCAGTTCGCGGTTACTTAGTGAGATAATGGTTTGCAACGGGGATTGCCGACCCGAAAATGATGGTGTGGTGAAAGAAGATGGGATACGGGAGCGATTGGTAGAGGGTGCCTGTGTGACTTTAATAAAGCATTCTAATGAACTTTTTATACAATCTCTCCTCGACATCTTTTTGGAGATGTCCTTTAGAAATGGCTAGGTATAGGTTTTTGTAAATATATGTTAATTCTAAACTTGGCTTTTCCGCAAATAAAATAACCTTCACTCCACTATATGGCCTTTATCATTAATATGCATTAAGGACAGTGTTAATTCGTAAGTGCGGTTTGATTGCGCACTTACCCTCGTACCCACTCACTCTTTTAGATTATGGAGATCCCGAAGACGGTGACTACGCTTGTCATGAGGAGGGTGATCCAGCGTTCGATGAGCCTGGCCAGACTTAGGCTCTTCTGCAGTCCGAGATCACTTACATAGTGTAGGATCCTCTTCTGTAATCGAAAAACAATGCTTCTGCCAGCAAACACCCTTTTGTTGTAATATAAACGTTGCTAAGACTCCATGTTGTAATATTAAGAACCAGAACATAGTTAATATATTTCCATCTTGTAATAAATTTCTTTTGGTATTTTATGAGATGATCCAGCTATGTAATGTGAGGCACTAGTATACTGGTCTAGGGACTAGTGCAGTTTCACATAACGGGTTTCAAAGGTAAGAAAATTTGAGGCCCGTCACAAATAGACCAAAACATTTCCTAGGGAAATTTTCCACCCCGGGATTCCAGCCCCGGGATTGGGCTGAGATCCCGGCCAGGATCGGGGTTCCCAAACGGGCCCTTATTATTTATCAGGCCAACTTTTTTCCTCAATTGCTCGTGAGCCTTAGGAAAAATAAATTTCCAACTCTAGGTGTGTTGCCCTATGCCCATATCCTACAATTTACTTACAAACTTTCTATTTCTCATAACTTCTATTACATTTGTTACCTTCTATTAATTAATTAATTAATTATGAGTTTAGGGCAGCATGCAATTAACTCTTATAAAAAATAATTGACGCGATGGAAGTGGATATAGCGGGTGGATATGTTCCTTAAAATTTGTGTAGCCATTCTCTCCCCTCATCTATTTTTAAACGAGCTTATTTGTTTCATCCTATTTAGTTGTTTATTTCCAGTTTAAAAAACAAAACATCTCTTCTTTTAACACATTGTTTCATCTAGAATGTGTATTTCAAAGCTGAAAAAACAAATGAGATGAAGCAAACCCGATGCCTGAAGCCACATCGGAGCTCTCGATGTTTAATTTAGCTTACCATAACCAAATAAGACAAAAAGCAAATAAAATCAACTCTATATAATAGGCACTTGCAATGCTCTAAGCCATGTTTTTTTGAGCTGATCTGAACGGCTGATCGGCTGAAATAACTGAACTTCGAAAGCTTCTCGAGGTAGTCTCGAGATTCGGATAAATTTTGTTTGACTTGCTTTTTAAAGCATTAGAACCCACCTTCAAAACAGCGAAAAAGGACTAAAAAAACTCAAAGCATATGTGTTTTCAAAACGTAGATAAGTCGTTAAGCTGTTAAGCCATTAAGCTGAAAAGAATTGGGCCTTAATCTAGTTGTATGTAAGAAACCACCTAGTCATGTTAGATTTACCATGTTTAGTCTGCTCCCTCCATGTCGCGGTGTTCCTTCATGCACGCCATTGCACATAGATCAAGGAAACATAAACTACAGTAAAAAAAATACAATAAGATGACCATGCTACCTCTAATTACTGGATTTTGTTGATTGTACGCATTAAATCCCCCAAAGCACAATGCACATTTATGTTTCCATGGAAACAATAGTCTGACTAATTTTACTAGGGGTCTAACAGAAAAATGGGTCATAAAACATCCTTTGGTATCACAGTGGACAAACAATTTGAAATAGATAATTCTGAGGCTAGCTATGGATAAACATAATGAAACAAAGAGAGTAATTTTAATGTAGTATTGTTTGCTGATCAGTTAATGAGAGTCTAATTTGATCATTTGTTAGGATGGGACCTTGAAAACCTTTTAGCACGTTAAAGTACTCGCTCCTTCCATTTTAGTAGGACATATTATGATTAAAGGAAGTTTTTCAAGATATACTTGAGCGTTAAATTTCTCTATTATAGGTTATCAATTGTCATGAAATATAAACAAATTAATGGATACAGTTTTTGTTCACGGATGATGCATATATTTTGACTACTTATTGATCAAAGGTTACAAATTTTCACTTTTTCAAATTAAAATTGCTAACAATGGTGGACAGAGGGACTATTTTGTAGTCATATATTGACATGATGTGTGAGCATCTCTAAAAGGTAGCTACATAGTTGCCTATCACAATTTTTTGACGTTTTTGATAAAAAGTAGCTCCAACAAATGTAGCAATCCTAGAAAGATCTAAAAATACAGCAATATTTGGCTACCCTCTCCCATGTTCCATGCTTATTTTAAGATATTTAATTTTTAGGATACAACCTAAACTTGTTGGAGTTAATATTTTTAAGAAAACCACAAAAGTATAGTAATAGATACCATAAAACAACAATTGAGATTCTCTAATGTGTTAAATGGGTGCCTATATGTGGATATAGCATTATTTTAATTGATGGTTGGAGTACATATCTATTAGTCGTAATTGAATCTTTTACGAAGTAGTTGTGGCTATATAAGGTATTCATGGCCCACGATGTCATAGATACATACGAGTACAAAGGCATCTGTGTTTAGGATGCACTCTAACATTCATGCTTACTCAGTCCTCAAACTGTATTTGTGCAAAGACATACTTTTAAAGAGCAATATGTCCGTCTAGCTTTTTCTCATTCTGACCTGATTGGCTTCTTTTCAAAAGTTTCAATGAATCCCTGTTGGAGACAGCCTTATAAGGGTGAGGTTGGAGTGAGGAGGTCTTGATTTTGATCCCTAAGCAGTTTAAGATTTGAATTTCAAGTAAAATAGTGCGTTAAATGTGCAGAAGTGGTTGATAAATGGCTGAGATGTGATAATGGTTGAAATATTTTTTTTGCCATTTTCACTAATTTTTATGCTCAAAATCATGTTTTTTAAAAATCTCACATATGTCGGTTCTAACCACCAATCTTTTTTATTGGTTCGAGGTTATTTGTGTTGGTTTAAAAGCAGGTGCAGATGAATGGTTTTATATCGGCACATATACGATTTTTTAAGTTATCCAACGCTTCATTCCTACTTGAGCACCATCTTCTCCTCTCTTTTTTAGGAAACAGAAAAAAAGGTGATTGTAAAAGCAAAATAGATTGGATGTGTGACGGGTCAAGGGATGGGGCACGCGTCCAATGCATACCACAAGATGAGTGGTGTGAACGGAAGTATTTCCTTTAGGGCTTGGTTTGGAAGCCGGTGGAAATATCCCTAGGGCAAATTTCCCCCAAGGGGATTTTCAATGGTTCCATGAAAACCCGGGGGTTTTGCTGCAAGGAGGCGGAGGGGGAGGCGGCGACGGCAGGGAGACGGAGGGGGCGGCGACGGCAAGTAGATGGAGGGGTAGGTAGCGACGGTAGGGAGGCGAAGGGGTTAGAGGGGGAGGTGGTGACGACAGGAAGGCGGAGGGGGAGGCGGCGGCATGGAGACGAGAACGAGTGTGTGCGAGGGAGAGAGACGGGGAGAAAATCCATAGATCGGGAGTGAGGTGGATTTCCCCAGGGAAAGAGGAGAAAATGGGCTCAATAACCTCTGTTGAATGGGCTTTCAAATGGCAAGGAGACGACACCGTGTGCGCGAGGGAGAGAGATGGGGAGAAAAATCATGGCCTTGCATGCGAGGCAGATTTCCCTGTTGATTGGGCTTCCAAATTGTAACACCAAAAAATTTGAGCCAAATTTCAAAATTCAACCAAATTGGGGAAATTTAAATTCAAATGCTTAAAATGGGAATGGGCTTCGTTGGGCTGTTCTTGGGCCAAATTCTGGCCCAGCTCATTCTCTCTCTCTCTGTGTGTGCTTCTCACTCTCCCGTCACTCTCTCCCTTCCCCGGCGCCGCTCAAGCCACCTCTCTCCCTGCCTCGGTGTTGCCCGGTCCTATGGCCAAGCAGCGGTGGATCAAGCTTGCGTCGCCACGTAGCCACTCCACCGCTCATCTCCGTCGCGCTGGCACCGCCAGGCCTCTGCTCCTTTGCCCCCGTTGGTATAAAACGTCGTCGCCGCCTCGGTTTTCCC
Source organism: Raddia distichophylla (assembly GCA_005191435.1). NCBI lineage: Eukaryota > Viridiplantae > Streptophyta > Magnoliopsida > Poales > Poaceae > Raddia > Raddia distichophylla. The sequence continues at coordinate 280,487 of SPJY01003299.1, forward strand.
TTTTCCCTCCATTTTCCTTCGTTCTCGAGCATCTTCGCCTACTCTCTATCGTCCTCGATGTCTCCCGGAGCTCATCGTGCAACGCAGACGCGCGTCACCGACGCCACCCTATTGTTCGGAATTGCTCGCCGGAGCTTGGTCGAGCCGAAGTGGTCGCCGACAATTTCCCCCTCTACGGTATCATTTAGTCCGATTCCTTTCACCCATAGCTTCCTCACCATCTCACGATCATTTCCCCTCGATCAATTTGAGCAGAGCGTTACAGGAGCATCCTCGCCGCCGTTGCCCTCCTCGGAGCCATCGTGGAGTCGCTCGCCGTCAATCCGATTCGGCCACGCTCCATCCTCGTCAATGCCACATTAAGCATGCTCTTGCCTCCCCGAAGCTCCCTCCCATTTGACTAGAACTGTACGGTAGCGCCGCCGCCATGTCATGCCGTGCTGCTCCGGCGCCGCTGTCAATGGCGCCGCCGCGGCCGGTCACCGTCGGCCGTGCCATATGCACCGTTAGATGCACACCGCCTTGCTGAACCCGTAGGTAGCACCTACAGGTTGTGGCATAGTCCCTAGCGCTGACGAACGCCGGACTTTCCTTCGGATGCCTTGTTGGCGAGAGGTAGACGACGATGACGTGATCGTGATGTCATCGGCTCCGGCACCGTGTGTTCATGGGTCACTGACCGCTGGGTCCCGCTTGTCAGTATCTCCCCCTCTGTGTCCTCGCGAGCTGCCTGGTTCTAAGTCACTGCCCAGTGGGCCCTCGGTCCCGCATGTCGGGGTAAGTGGAGGTGCCTTCGCAACCTGGTGCGCGCCGCACCGCGGCTGGGCCGCGTGGCTAAACGGGCCGTTCCGGCCTGCTGCGCTGCGCTTTCGGCTAGGCCACGCCACCATAGCTCGCACAGTGATGGGCTTGGCCCATTACTATTCCAGCAGATTTTTCCCTGATTTTGATATTTAAAAACACCCGAAAATAGAAATACATTTATTAAAAATAGCAGAATATCTCCAAAAATTCCTAGAAATTTCCAGAAAGTACTAGGATCAATCTACACCCTGAGAAAATTATGAATTAGGTATTGATCTTTAAAAGAGGCTTTGAATATATTAAAGAAGATATAAACATATGCATAATCACATTTTCCAAATATAAATTTCTTTGGGGTATTTCAGTAAATTCATCCCAAGCCCTCTTAAACCACAGTAACAGTAGCTCATCCATTTAGAATCGATTCTCAGCCCTAGATTTTTGCATTAGCCTCAGTTAAATAAATATTAATTTGAGGATTCCTTTATGATAGACGAGCTTGTTCCTGAGGAAGCATTCTCGGAAGCTAGTCAAGTGCAGTCCACCGATCATCAAGGTGAGTTAACACCCTAGCTCATTTTTTTACCCAGTTTTATTAAATTATCATGTTTAAAATATAAAAGTGCATGCTTGATATGGTTTGAAGGTGCCTACTTTGTTATTCATGATGATATCATGCCATGGCGTTGTTACCTTTGTTTTCCATGCATGATCCCTTGATATCATGGTTGCTTGGTTGTCCACATATTAAATAAAATGTTTAGACAGTCTTGGGTAAAAATTGGTTAGACTTGCTTAGGTCTAAATGATTTAGGCCCCATTCTTTTGAGCTGATCTGAACAGCTGAACGGCTGAACGGCTGAAATGACTGAATTTCGAGACTTCTCGAGGTAGTCTCAAGATTCAGATATATTTCGTTTGACTTTCTTTTTAATGTGTTAGGACCCACCTTCAAAACAGCGAAAAAACGGACTCAAAAAACTCAAAGCATATGTGTTTTTAAAACGTAGATAAGTCGTTAAGCTGTTAAGCCGTTAAGCTATTAAGCTGAAAAGAACTGGGCCTTAATCAGGTATCCAATCCCGCATTGGTGAGCCAAAACTCATCGGTGGACATGATGATAATATATACCTTGATCATGTTGGATTTTGCTCTGCATGTATGGATGTGATATTGGTTCGAATGTATGGAATGTTGGTGTGTGGTTAACGGGAAACGGAATTGGGAATGATGGAAGAGAAAGGTGATGGGCATGGTGGACCCAGAAGAATCATCTGTGTAAATAATTACCTATATAAGAGTTAAAAATGAGAAGGTGGAATAACCAGATGGAGTATGGGCTCGTCTGGAAGGGTGCTCATGTGTTGTGCACAGCGAGAAGTCGCTAACCAATTTCTTTGTGTAAAATTTGGTTCCTAACACCACAACACGTGGCCATCGCGCGGTAGCGCAGGGTTGGTGGTTTGTGTAACCGAAAAGGCTTGTGTAGCCTAGACTTGTGTAGCCTATAGCCAATCCTCAGGGGAGGGTGAATTATGTCGTCACTTGTGTAGTGATCTGACACTATCTGCCTGGGCGGACTATAGGGACCAATGCCATACATTGAACGGCAATCTTCGAGGTGGGTTGAGTTACCAGTTCGCGGTTACTTGGTGAGATAGTGGTTCGCAACGGGGATTGCCAACCCGAAAATGATGGTGTGGTGAAAGAAGATGGTATATGGGAGCGATTGATAGAGGGTGCCTGTGTGGCTTTAATAAAGGATTCTAATGAACTTTTTATACAATCATCGACATCATTTTGGAGATGTCCTTTAGAAATGGCTAGGTATAGGTTTTTGTAAATATATGTTAATTCTAAACTTGGCTTTTCGGCAAATAAAATAACCTTCACTCCACTATGTGGCCTTTATCATTAATATGCATTAAGGACGGTGTTAAGTAAGTGCGGTTTGATTGCGCATTTACCCTCGCACCCACTCACTCTTTTAGATTATGGAGATTCCGAAGACGGTGACTATGCTTGTCATGAGGAGGGTGATCCAACGTTCGTTGAGCCCGGCCAGACTTAGGCTCTCCTGCAGTCCGAGATCACTTACATAGTGTAGGATCCTCTTCTGTAATAAAAAACAATGCTTCCGCCAGCAAACACCTTGTAATATAAGCATCGGTAAGACTCCTCGTTGTAATATTAAAAACCAGAACATAGTTAATATATTCCCACCTTGTAATAAATTTCTGTTGGTATTGTATGAGATGATCTAGCTATGTAATATGAGGCACTAGTGCAGTTTCATAGAACGGGTTTCAAAGGTAAGTAAATTTGAGGCCTCGTCACAAATAGACCAAAAAAATTTCCAGGGAAATCTCCCACCTCGGGATTCCACCCTTGGGATTGGGCCGAGATCCCGGCAGGGATCGGGGTTCCCAAACAGGCCCTTATTTATCGGGGCAACTTTTTTCCTCAATTGCTCGTGAGCTTTAGGAAAAATAAATTTCCAACCCTAGGTGTGTTGCCGTATGCCCATATCCTACAATTTACTTACATACTTTCTATTACTCATAACTTCTATTACATTTGTTACCTTCTATTAAATAATTAATTAATTAATTAATTAATTAATTAATTATGAGTTTAGGGCAGCATGCAATTAACTCTTATAGAAAATAATTGGCGCGATGGAAGTGGATATAGCGGCAAGTCGGGTGGATATGTTCCTTAAAATTTGCGTAGCCATTCTCTCCCCTCATCTATTTTTAAACGAGCTTATTTGTTTCATCCTATTTACTTACTTGTTTATTTCCAGTTTAAAAAACAAAACATCTGTTCTTTTAACACATTGTTTCATCTAGAATGTGTATTTCAAATGGGTGCCATTATTAAATAGCCCGTTAGCACGGTTGCCATTTTTCGATCGTCTCAAACAGAGATGCCATTTTAACAGTTTTCCTCTCTCAAACGTGCCATTATGGGGCTTTACAGGGTAAAATACATGTTAATATGCAAGAAATACGGGGCTGACAGGAGGGTCCCACTTGTCAGCCCCTCCACCTTCTTCCTCCTCTCTTCTCCCCTGTTTCTCTCTCTCCGAGCTCGGCCGGCCGGCGACGACCCCTGCGCCGCCAACACGGCCCCGCCGGAGCCCCCTCGCCGCCGCCCCGCTTGAGCGCCGCCACCGTCGCACGACGAGCAGCTCCAGGGCGGAGCTCATGGCATGGCGACGCCCTGCCGGAACCCTGCCACCGCCGCCCGACGAGCACCTCCTAGAGCTCCGCCGTGCCTTCCTAAACCTCCCTGAGCCGACGTCTTCGCCGGAGAAGCACCGGTGAGCTCTAATTTTGATTTTCCCCAAATCCCGCCACCACGGCCAAAACTACGAACTGAGCTCGTATAAACCCAATTGATCCAGGTTCTTGTGTCCTTGAGCATCCTAGGTCTCCCCCGCAGCTACCCCTAGTGCCGCGCCGACCAATTTGGCCTTTAGTCGCCGCTGCCATTAGCGCCGCAGCCCAGCTCTGCTTCGCGCCGCCGCGAGCTCGCCTTCGGCCACCTCCTCCGCCGCGCGCCTTGGCCTGCCACCGGGGAGCGCCGCCGCGAGCTCGCCTTCGGCCACCTCCTCCGCCGCATGAATTTAACCCATGAAATTAATAATGGCACCAAATCACATGAAGCAAACCCGACGCCTGAAGCCACATCGATCGGAGCTCTCGATGTTTAATTTAGCTTACCATATAACCAAATAAGACAAAAGGCAAATAAAATCAACTCTATATAATAGGCACTTGCAATGCTCTAATTTAATCTAGTTGTAAGAAACCACCGAGCCATGTTAGATTTACCATGTTTAGTCTGCTCCCTCCATTTCGCGGTGTTTAATTCTTCATGCCCTCCATTGCACATAGATCAAGGCAACATAAACTACAGTGAAAAAATATAATAAGATGATCATGCTACCTCTAATTACTGGATTTTGTTGATTGTATGCATAAGAGCATCCTCAGCTCCCTCTTTAAAGTATTGTGCCTGTATTTCAAAATCTGCTCGCCCAGGCCACCCAGCTCCCTGTTCTCTGTCTGTAATTTGAAATTTTCGCATGAACAGTACTTTACAGGGCGGGCTGATACAGGCCCTGATGGGCATGCTCTTAAATCCCCCAAAGCACAATGCACATTTATGTTTCCATGGAAACAATAGTCTGACTAATTTTACTAGGGGTCTAACAGAAAAATGGGTCATAAAACATCCTTTGGTATCATAGTGGACAAACAATTTGAAATAAATAATCCTGAGGCTAGCTATGGATAAACATAATGAAATAGAGAGAGTAATTTTAATGTAGTATTGTTTGCTGATCAGTTAACGAGTCTAATTTGATCATTTGTTAGGATGGGACCTTGAAAACCTTTTAGCACGTTAAAGTACTCGCTCCTTCCATTTTAGTAGGACATATTATGATTAAAAGACGTTTTTCAAGATATACTTGAGCGTTAAATTTCTCTATTACAGGTTATCAATTGTCATGAAATATAAACAAAGGGACCGACTAGAACGCAGGCGCCTGCGTTTTGCGTTTCGTGCAGGCGCTCCTTTTTTAGTACGATTGTATAGAAATTTCACCGTACAAAAGTATTGAAAAAATAGTATAAAAAAGTGAAAAAAAACTCCGTAAGTTACAAATTGAGCAAATTAGAGAGATAGAGAAGAGTAGATCGATGGGCCGTCGGTGGGCGATTCTTTCTATTACTCATAACTTCTATTACATTTGTTTACCTTCTATTAATTAATTAATTAATTAATTATGAGTTTAAGGCAGCATGCAATTAACTCTTATAGAAAATAATTGAAGCGATAGAAGTGGATATAGCGGCAAGTCGGGTGGATATGTTCCTTAAAATTTGCGTAGCCATTCTCTCCCCTCATCTATTTTTAAACTAGCTTATTTGTTTCATCCTATTTACTTACTTGTTTATTTCTAGTTTAAAAAACAAAACATCTCTTCTTTTAACACACACTACTATGGAACTGACTTTCCTAAGCGGTTGAAAAAAAATGAGCGAACTTTTACAAGCGGTTTAATAGCCCCAAACCAGCCCCATGCCAGGAGTGGACCTCTATAAGCGGTTGGGGGCACGAACCCCTTCTAAAGACCAAGAATCCTAAGCGGTTCATGTCCCCAACCGCTGCTAGAGCTCTAGAAGCGGTTGGGCACACAAACCGCTTAGGATGCTGGCCTTTATAGGCAATTTAATAGCCCTAACCGCTTATAGAGGGTCCTTTTTCGAATAGATAAAAGGAAAGCTCCCCCTATCTAATTAGATATCACGTGTGGGTGGGTTGGCTAGCTGGGTGAGGTGTGAGTCATGAGGTCCTGGGTTCATATCCCACCTCCCCAATATTATTTGCCTTTTTAGACACCATTACAAGCGGTTTATAACCGCTTGTGATGCTCCGCGAGGCATCAGTCGCGGTTTCTTACCAGTAGTGACATTGTTTCATCTAGAATGTGTATTTCAAAGCTGAAAAAACAAATCACATGAAGCAAACCCGACGCCTGAAGCCACATCGGAGCTCTCGATGTTTAACTTAGCTTACCATAACCAAATAAGATAAAAAGCAAATAAAATCAACTATATATAATAGGCACTTGCAATGCTCTAATTTAATCTAGTTGTATGTAAGAAACCACCGAGCCATGTTAGATTTACCATGTTTAGTCTGCTTCCTCCATTTCACGGTGTTTCTTCGTGCCCACCATTGCACATAGATCAAGAAACATAAACTACAGTGAAAAATACAATAAGATGATCATGCTACCTCTAATTATTGGATTTGGTTGATTGTATGCATTAAATCCCCCAAAGCACAATGCACATTTATGTTTCCATGGAAACAATAGTCTGACTAATTTTACTAGGGGTCTAACAGAAAAATGGGTCATAAAACATCCTTTGGTATCATAGTGGACAAACAATTTGAAATAAATAATCCTGAGGCTAGCTATGGATAAACATAATGAAATAGAGAGAGTAATTTTAATGTTAGTATTGTTTGCTGATCAGTTAACGAGTCTAATTTGATCATTTGTTAGGATGGGACATTGAAAACCTTTTAGCACGTTAAAGTACTCGCTCCTTCCATTTTAGTAGAACATATTATGATTAAAAGAAGTTTTTCAAGATATACTTGAGCGTTAAATTTCTCTATTATAGGTTATCAATTGTCATGAAATATAAACAAATTAATGGATACAGTTTTTCTTCACGGATAATGCATATAATTTGACTACTTATTGATCAAAGGTTATAAATTTTCACCTTTTCAAATTAAAATTGCTAACAATAGTGGACAGAGGGACTATTTTGTAGTCATATATTGACATGATGTGTGAGCATCTATCAAAGGTAGCTTTATATATAGTTGCCTATCACAATTTTTTGACGTTTTTGATAAAAAGTAGCTCCAACAAGTGTAGCAATCCTAGAAAGATCTAAAAATATAGCAATATTTGGCTACCCTCTCCCATGTTCCATGCTTATTTTAAGATATTTAATTTTTAGGATACAACCTAAACTTGTTGGAGTTAATATTTTTAAGAAAACCTCAAAAGTATAGTAATAGATACCATAAAACAACAATTGAGATTCTCTAATGTGTTAAAATGGGTGCCTATCTGTGGATATAGCATTGTTTTAATTGATGGTTGGAATACATATCTATTAGTCGTAATTGAATCTTTTACGGAGTAGTTGTGGCTATAAGGTATTCATGGCCCACAATGTCATAGATACTACGAGTACAAAGGCATCTATGTTTAGGATGCGCTCTAAGATTCATGCTTACTCAGTCCTCAAACTGTATTTGTGCAAAGGCATACTTTTAAAGAGCAATATGTCCGTCTAACTTTTTCTCATTCTGACCTGATTGGCTTCTTTTCAAAAGTTTCAATGAATCCCTTTTTTTTTACAAAAGAATCGTAGAGTTTGTTGGGTTGTGCATGACTCTTATATGTAGCACATCGTGTGGTTTGGAATGACATATACTTTAGGGAAATTAATCCAGCCAAACGCAGGGCCTACCAGGTTTTCATGCGAGTTCAACTGCCCCGTGTACTCACCGTTGCCACGAAATTAGACACATTTTACTACTACCTCGGTTTCCTAATGTTTATTTGCTCTGCATTCCTAAAAGACATATATGCTAGTTATTTTTTAATACAAGTGTTTCGTTTTTTGTTCTCATTAGATAGATCAATACTATATTTTTTAACGGGATTAAGAACAATACAATTTTATTAAAGAATTACTGGCATGCATGTCACTTAGTTACGTGGACTGAATTATTTCGAAACGGACGGAGTACATTGTTTCGCGATGCCTATTTATTCATAACGCCTTCGAGTTAATTCCGCCAGCTGATGCAGTTCTGTTCAAGGTAATACACACACGTACGATGCATGTCTATGTTGGGAAAATATTCGTGCAAAAGATTTTACAGTGAACAAGTACAAAAACTCATCGTGATCTCTTAGATCCAATCTGGACAGTTCAGATGCATTGGAGTGGAACTCTCCTCCAAGGCCGTTCCTGGCAGTTTGAAGGCCCGGGACAAAAATAAAAGTAGGGTCCTTACGTCAGTAAAACGTATACAATGTTTTTAATTTCATTAGATGCATGGCATTACAAACATAGCCACTAATTTAGAAATATGTCACCTACGCTCTAAAAGCTGAGGAGAAAGTAGATGAATTTTGATGATTGAGTGCCGGTGGAAGGATGCGGCCTAGTATGGTTAGAATGGTAGCTTGAATTAGCTCATTGATGTGCTCGTCCTTATTCGTATGTGCAATGAAGTTGAAAATGTTGGGACTCATTGCTAGTGTGGGTTAGTGTTTATGGGAAGTCAAAGGATAACAAGACATAAGATGAAGTTAAATTATTGAAACTAAAGCTAGAGTCTAAACTGATGGCACATTGTATCGTACATTACTCCATTCATATCTAATTTAGGCCCTACTAAACATATCATTACGAATTTACGATGTTGTTGCCGAAATAGGTATGACAGATTTCTTTAAACAACAACTAGAAGAGATTTTAAGGAGTCTAGCCAGTATACTTGGAGATAAAAAAGAGATAAAAACACAAGAAGACAAATAAATTAATGAATGAATAATGATATTTTTATTCATTATCCATATATAAATACATATATAAGCTACATAAATCAAATTTAGGGCCCCTGTCGTTCGAAGGCCGGCCCAGGGCTGTTGCCCCTCTCGCCCTCCCCCAAGAACGGCCCTGCTCTCCTCTTCCACTTAACTTATATTCATAATCATAGTGATTGTTTCCCCACGTTTTTATGTTTTATCTGGACCACCGAAATGAGATCCAAAGAACCATGATGAGTTCTCGCACTTGTGCACTGAAAAATCTTTTGCACCAAATATTTTTCCGTCTATATTTTGCATGTACCTTCTTCCCTTTTACTTTTCTATTATTATGGTGATGTCCATGTTTCAGTATGTTTTGGATATTTGGGGCGACGAGGACTGTGTTAAGGTGCTCCGGAAGTGTAAGGAGGCGATTCCCGCCGAAGGAAAAGTGATAATCATAGGTCTTGTTGTCGGATACGGACCGATGAATGATGCTGTGAAGGAGACACAAGCGTTGTTTGATTTCTACGGACTTTACATCGATGGGGCCGAGCGAGAGGAACATGAATGGAAAAGGATTTTTTTAGAAGCTGGATTCAGCGACTACAAACTCATGCCGATATCAAGCTTTATATCCATCATCGAGGTTTACCCATGAAAGGCAGCTAAATTAATGAGCAAAACAACTGGCTACCTGCTAATATGCTCTATGATTAATACCGGATTGTTCGTTCGTGTGTACATTTATTTGGGTTTGTTTGAGTGTCGCATTGCCCTGCCTTTTATTTCCATAATGCTTTGTATCAGTTTCTTTCATATAAATAAGATTGGAGAATTTGGATTGCATGTATCAACAAAAAAGGGAAAAAGGACACGACTGCACAATGGAGCACCGTAGGCCGTTGCTGCACGATGCAACTGCGCAGCAATTCTATTGGTGGGAATCAGGCCGTGCCGGCCCGGCCTGGCCCGGCCCGAGCTCATCGTGACTGGCACAGAGTGCCAAATTCTAGACCTGCCACGGCCCAAAAGTATGGAGGGCCAGCTTCAGGCTGGGTTGGCTCGAGCACGGCGGGTGATAAAAAATGTCAGGCAATATAATTTTTTATAAATTCATACTTTGCTCAAATAAAAAGTTGTCTATACAAAAACGATACATCTCGAAATTATATACAACTTTCGTGTTCAACCAAAATTCATCGGAGCAGCAGGCGACCTCGAAAATGGCGAATTACCGAGAATTGTGCCATCGGCCCTAAAGCAGGCAACGAAGAAAATAAATTTGACAAATTCATACGTTGCTCAAATGACAATGTTGTATTCAAAAAAAATATGTGTCTCAAAATTGTCTAAAAATTATCAACAATTTCATGTTGAACAGAAGTTCATCCGAGCAATAGAATACCTCAAAAAACATAAACTACTCACTCGTGCATCATTTCAGGCCGAGCCAACCGAAGCACGGGCCCGTTGTGACTGGTTTTGAGGCCAGGCACGGCATGCCTTTCGGGCTGTGCCAGCCCGGCCCAATTTTTTCGTATCATGCCGTGCTTCGGGGCACCTTTTTCGGGCCGTGCCTGGCCAGCCCGAACGACCCGACCCAAAACTCACGACATTAAGCAATACGACAAAGCCCTTATGTGGTGTCCACCGCTTCATGCGAATGCAAAGCCCACACATCAGACCATGACGTTCCCTGCAACTTAAAATTAAAAGTTGTTGTTGAAAATTTATCATTTTTATAAAAATCAAATATATACTTTTTGTAGTATTTTTTGTGTGAATTTATGTTGTTTTTCTTAGTGTTTCTATGATAATTTTTTTATAATTTCTTTTGACTTTTCGAAAACTCTCTCAATATGTTAATAACTTTTTTTCAAATTATAATTTCTAGAGAACCCGTGGAATGCAAGCAGCCATGAGGGCCATGTTCGACGCAAGTATGCGCGCACGTCGTGTCCGACGCGAGTAGCCTATTTTGGCTGCTGTGGGCCACACCAAGCTATTTCTGCCATATTCGACACGCGTATATTGCCATTTTTATCTTTGGGGAAACAATGGAAGAAGATAAGGACACAATGCGATGACGATGACAATAACAATGACATACTTTCTTATTTTTATGGAACATACTTTAATTTGAGAAAAGCTTTGAAGATAGACTGCTAAATTTTTATTATTATCTATTGTCAGTTGCGATAAGATAACATCCAACGAAAAGCGATTTTGAATATGAACATAATGATACAAATTTTGTACCAAATAATTTATACACGTTAACTAATTGTTGATTAAAACTTACAAAGTTTAACTTTTGCCTATTAAAATACACCTTATAAAAGTGTACAAAGGATTAATTGATAACGCAAACAAGAATATGCTTAAGCACAGTGGTTAAAATGTTTTTACTATTTAGTTTTATCAAGCAATTTCTTTGAATGCCAGTAACTGTTTGAAAACTTTACAGATCACTAATGCTCTCAGCACAGACACGGAGAACACAGGCAGAATCACAAGAACATATAAATCCAACACTGCTCGTTTAGCCCATCCAGTCCCGGATCATGCATGTCCTATATATTACTTTGCACGGTTTTTCAATATATAAGACATATAAGGCGTGCGTACGAATTAATTAATTTTATTATTTGTTTAGTCTTATTTACTACATGATTCTCTCGTACAATTAAAAACAACTCTTACATAATATCTCTCTTATATTTTAAAGGTTTTTATAACAAAGCAATGAATTAGTATGGTTATTTTTTTTATTTTTTGTGATATCACAACTTTTTTAACCTACGTATAATTTAAAATGGAATATGGGCTTTACTCGCAAACACTTCATGATGCATCATGAACAGCCTTGGATGTCGGGCCCTTTGGACTTTTCGTTGGTGACCAGCTTCCCTCTTCTTTGTTCCAAAATCCAAATGAAGAGCTCCGACTCCTGAGCAGCGGTGACTACCCTTTTTGTCCATTTTAAGAGTTCCGAGCAGTAGTATTCGGAATCACCTGTTTTTTGGTGTCTTCCCAGGCTTTCTCGTGGCCATTTGTCATCGAAAGCTGAAACTGAATCAAACCAAGTAACCAGCATTTTGCAACGACACACTAAGCATGGCGAGTGCCCAGGACGAGCTGAGCACCCAGAGCTTGCTCCAGGGCTACGCCGAGCTCTACCATCACTCCTTCTGCTTCATCAAGCCCATGGCGCTCAGTATAATGTATGCTATACGAAGTTATTACGACACACAGCGTGCTTCATAGACCCCTCCGGTGACGGGTGGCTCCAGCGGTGGCGATCTCACAAGCGGTGGCGGCCTCATGGGCGACGGCCTCACCGGCGGCGGCGGCGGCGAGCTCTCCGGTGGCGGCGGTCTCATGGTGTAGCAGATACGCGGCGATCCAGCCTCCAGGCGATGGAACCGCGACTCGCGCGTGGGAGCCGGCGTGGCTAGCTAGCAGACTCGGGATCGGCTCGCGTGTGGGAGCCGGCGTGGCTAAGCTAGCAGCGAGGGGATGGTTTGAAGCCACCGGATGGAATTGGAGGGCACCGATTCGTTGTTTGCACGGGTTGCACGGAGCGGCCCGTGTACACCTGATACGTTGGACATATATAATTAAACTAGGTTGGCATGCGCGCCCGCGGTGCGCAGTACACAATGAATTTTAGATTAATTTTTATATTGCGTACGTATTATGACTAAGGTTGAGCATAAACAGTCGGAAAAATCATAGTGGTACGTGCTACGAAATAGATAGGCCCGTTGTGCTTTTCGATGTGTCGGCCATTTATTTGTGTGTTTTGGTGATTAGAAATCTAAGAATGAAAAGAAAAAAGTGATTAGCTAACCTCCCTACCATAACTATTTATCCATTCTCTATTTTCCTTGTTTTTCGTAATCTTGAAATGTTGATCCAATTCTTCTTTGTTTTTTGCATTCTAAAAAAGTGAAATAAATGGTGAGACATTTCTATTTTCTTATGCATTCTTAAAAAAGGTAGAACGAAAGAAAAGAATGCGTTATTTGTAATTTGTTTCTCAATTATCCTAAAATTCTTAGAAAGGAATTTTTTTATTCTTTTATGGATCCTTACAAAATATTATGGCGCACTTGCTCTGCCATAAAATCTAAAATTGAAAAGAATGAAGCGATTGGCTAACTCGTCTACCATAAATTTTCATCCTTTTTTATTTTCTAATTCGTCTGTAAAGATTTGGTTTTAAAATAATTTTTTAGTTGGACATATTCTTTTTATGGATCCGTACGAAATACTACGAAGCATTTGCTTTCCGTCATAAAAATCTTAAAAAGAAAAGAATGAAGTGATTGGCTAACTCCGATTCCATAAATTCCTATCCATTTTATTTTTTAATTCATCTGTGAAGGTTTTGTTTGAAAATATTTTTTTTAGTTTGCCATAAAAAGGTAGAACGGAAGAAAAGAATGTTTATTAGGGCTCTGTGATACATGAAAAGAGGACAAAAAACATTTATGTTTTTAAATCAAAGATAAACGAATGAGTAGAAGCAGATAAGTCGAGGAAAAAAGACTCTTTTCATGACGCCCATTTTTGTTCGCTTTTCTGTCATCACCCTCGTCTTCACCTCCTTGCCTTGCCCCATGGACGCAATCTCAACTTCGATCAGTTTCTGCTTGTGCTACCTTGCTCGGTGTGTCACTTCAGCTCACTGGACAGTGGTAAATTGGTAAATAAATACAGGAGGTGCACCTATGACTGCAAGCTCAGGTTCACGTACTCACTCGTCACACGTACGTGCCAGCCGGACGCGTCTCGGTGCTCTTGATCGACGCGTGTGAGTATGGGTCGACACGTGCACAGCGACGCGGCACGTGCTTGGTGGGCATGCGTGGGTGTGCTACCCAGCTACGCGCGAGGCCGCGAGCTAGTCCCCAAGTGCCACTGCCAACGCAATATAATAATCTTATTTGGCAGTGAGATATATTTTATGGATAATTTTTGCTTGTAATAATCTTTAACCTAAGTACTCCATATAACCTTGAGAGCTCCTTGTAAATCTTTCCTAAAAGATTATATGTCTCACTGCCAAATAATTATCCATAAAAATATTATCCATAAACTAAAAGATTATTACAAGCAAAAACTATCCATAAAATACTGTATGTCTCACTGCCAAATAAGATTGTTATAGTAAATATGCAAGAAGTATTTCCATGCCAAAAGATGCTTATATGTAGAGCACAAAAACAACGAAAACACTGTAGTCCCGAGCATGCAGCGCGCATGCAGCGCGCGCGATCACCGCGCCTCGTGCAAACGCAGCGCATGCAGCACGCGCATGCAGCGAACGCAGCACGTGAACGCAGCGCCTGCAACGGGGAACGCAGCAGTGTGGTGCGGCACTGTGCTGCATGCAGTGGGTCCCATGGCTATTTTTTTTCTTTCGGTGACCATAAATTTTGGCTGGATGCTCCAATCCACAAACCGTTTGCGCTAACGTGTTTCTCGTATTTTTTCGAACAAAACAAGATATATGTTGCCACATAATCCTTCAAACTTATCTGGTGAAACTTAGGGTTCGCCTACTGAAACTTGGGTTTTGCCTAGTAAAACTTGGGTTTCATATTCATAAAACTTTGCCGAACTGTCAAGTTTCATCAGGTTTCATCCAAGTTTTTTCAAGTTTCACCAAGTTTTATCAGGTCATTTCAAGTTTCATCAAGTTTCAACAGGTTTCACCCAAGTTTCATCAGGTTACATCGAAGTTTCATCCAAGTTTCATCGAAGTTTCATCACGTTTCATCAGCACACGGCCAAGTTTTATCAACACACGGCCAAGTTTCGCTATTATAGATGTAAGTTTCATAAGTACGTCCTTCTAGTTCACATCAAAAAATTGAAAAAGTGAAAAAATTAAAAATTCAAAAAGTATTTAAAATGGGTTGCTCTCGATTTTAGAAGAATTATGAAATTTATTTCACGCATTTTGAATACTGTTTGAATTTTGTGCAAAAATCGGAAGTTTAATCGTAATTGAAATCGATCGATCAACTAACTAATCGCTGCCTCCTGGGAAAGCCACGTACGCGGGGAGCGCGGGCGCGTCCGTCGGATTGGCGCGGTAGCCGGGCATCCAACGCTCGCGCTTGGTCCGGCGCGCCAGCGTCCGGACGGACGTTCGGACGCTGGCGCTCGCCCAAAAACAATAAAGAGGTTTAGTGGCAAAAATTAAAATTTAGCTATGTAGAGATGAACTTTGGAGGAAGAAATGTGGGGGGAAAGAATAAACGGAGAAGAAAACTTGGACAAAAGAAGAACAATCATTGGGATGTATGGGATGAGAAACATAATAGTCGGTTGTAACCAACAACTAGCATAGATGATAACTTATTTGTGCCGGTTCATGGCTAGATTCGGCACGCGCCGGTTTGTGGCTAGAACCGATACAAACACCGATGAAACATCATATTTACTATTATTAAAAAAATCAACCCGTGCAAAACAAGAAGCTTCAGAAGGATTATACCAAGTTTCACAATAAGTTTTGTACCAAAGTTTCACACATACAAGTTTCATGGTAAAAATAGAGATAGTCGTTCTCCAAACCCTCTTCTTCTCTATATCTGGAAAGTCTCTACGTCGTGCTCACAATATTCGGATGCCAAACTCTGTAAGCTCGTTGGATAAGGCCATGAGAGAGGGAAATAGATGAGAGGAAAGAAAGAGAGATTAAAGATAGAGAGAGTGGGCATTGGGATAGGGTTAGGATCCAGCGGTGTCGGTGCCGGCAGCCGGCCGCTAGGAAGCATGCACTACACCAAATAGTCGTATATATGCCAGTTTATATGTGTCGGTTCATTACGAACCAGCACATATGACCTCATTTGTGCTGGTTTGCAAAAGTTGTCATAGGACAAACACATCAACGTCGCTTCTAGCCAAGGACCGGCACAAATGAGTGAGTATTTGTGTCGGTTATAGCCATGAACCGTCATAAATACTCACTCATTTGTGTTCTAGCAAGTAGCCACGAACCGTCACAAATACTCACTCATTTGTGTTCTAGCCAGTAGACACGAACCAACACACGTGTATTTTCAGGAATTCTAGATGTTTGAAATTTTATCACTTTTCAAATTAGCTTGGATGAAAACAAACCTTACATGTAAATTGTAGATCCTGAGAACGTCTACGACTTTGTAGTAGACAACTTTTTTATTTGAACCAATATATATGGCTAAATTACCATTACCATGATAGTTTATTTGTAATTTATTCAAATAAAGTCGGATCCAAAATAAATTAACATGAAAATAGTAGGGTTCGACTAGATCTACAACTTTCACTACAGGAATCGCGACGACTATCGACGGCTTATACCATCGACACAGATCGTAAAACCGACGACACAGGTCTGTGTCGTCAGCCAGCCAACGACAAAGATCCACCGACAAAGGTCGACGACACAAAGAGTTGTGTCGACGGTGCAATATAAAACCAACAACAAACTTAACCCCCAGGACAGCCCCTCTGGTCAGGACCTTTGTCGGCGGCTTTATCGGCCGCCGTCACAAGATCTCCTTGACGGTAGATGGCGCTCTCCCATGTGGGGCCCCACGGACCAATCCTGAAAAGCCACATGGCAAATGTTTGTCCGCCGCCTTGTTTGCGGCCGACGACACTGATCCTGCCTCCTGGCTGCACTGCTGGCAACCTTTGTCGTCGGCCTAGTTAATGGCCGTCGACACAAACAGTTGGCCAGCAAAAAAAATTACTGATAATTCATTTAAAATCTCAATTTAAACCTGCAATAAAACATAATTCCCAATACAATTATATTCCCCTATTCCCCTCAACATATCCACACATAATTTGCTGGTCCACACCACAATTTTGAGCACATTCACACAATCACATAGCTTCAAATCCACAAATTGTCGATAATAACCCAAAATATTGTTATCCAAGTCCATATAAACATATATAAATGTCACACGAGCATTCCAAACTCACAAAATGTTTTTAGTGACAAACAGAAATAAAAAAGTACATTAATGGTTCTGCGAACCATCAAAATGGTGGGTGAAGAACCCCTCAACGATCTGCTCAGCAGCCGTTTGCATGGCACTGGAATCAGCCCCCTATGGAGTATTTGCCGCATCCGCGGGAGCAGCTGAGGCACACACCTGCAAGATTGGACGAAATCACAATTCGAATTTACATGTAAATTTGCAAGCTTATATAAAAAATGTTGTGAAAACTAGAAAAATGAATTACCCCAGGAGAAGGCGTCGGTGCAGGGGAAAGTGTAACCAAGGGATCGAGGCCGACGGAAAAGGGCTGGGACCGGCTGTGGGTGTCACTAGGGCCCCCGGTGTCTGCGTGAAGACGTAATTCGGCGGAGGTGGCAGATGGGGCGCCTGGCTAGATGATCCATCCCCCTGTAATCTCTGTGGATATAGGATATGTTAGAATGTGAAATATGCATGTAAGTACAACTATTTAACTACGTTTAATTACCTGATACGTGAATTGATACATCATGTAATTCTAATTCTGGATTGCCTCCAGTCGCTTCAAATCCTCCTCTCTAAGTTTAACACGTTGCAGCCGTTGAGTAATTGGAAAGAAGCGGTAAGTTTTCTTTGCCAACTTCGTCTGTCTCAAAATACCATCTCGTCCATAAACTTTCACGTACCGACTTTTATTGCAATGTTTACAATGAGTCGAACCAGAATCATCCTTCCAGAAGAGCATGCAGAACTTTAGACAATAGTCTGTCCTCTCGCAGGACATGCCTAACACGTGAAGAAGTTTTTTCGACTCGTAAAGATTCGGAATCATCTTGTGCCCATTCGAAAGCAGGTTATCTAGCAGTTTACAAAGGTCGTTGAAGCAATTCCCCGATAGGTTATACTTGGTTTTAACCCGCCATTAGACGCGAAACTGCCGAGAGCACTGTAACATCGGTATAGTCATGCAGCGGCAACTTGGTAGAATCAAGTAGCTTCTCGAATTGTTGGGCAAGTGGTTCGACCTCTTCCTCCGAGGAGAAATCGTAAGCCCGAGCTCCGTGAGCTCGTCCAATCTGTCAATTTCTACTTCATCGTAGCCCTCCCCAAAATGCATAGGGCTACACATCGACGCCAGACGCTTCCTCTCCCCATGATGTACCATATAAAGTAATTTGGTATGAGACCATATTTCAAGAGGTGTTTACTAATGTCCCTCTTGTTACCTTTCTCCATGTTCGAGCACAAGGTACAAGGGCACCATACAACCTTTGCGTTAGGGTCAAGTAAATTTCTAAAAGCATCTTCAACAAATGCCCTAGTCTTCTCTATCCACTCATCCGTGTGACATCCAGATTTCATCCAGCCATCGTACATCCACTGTCGGTTTTCCATCGCCTACTTCATAACGTAAATTCAAAAAATGAAATTACAAGTTTATACCATTCAAGTCTAGCTAAATAGGAGGGCTTACCCACCCACGGATGCGTATTTAAATACGGTGGCTGAGACACAGGGGTGCACGGGTCGAAATTCCGACAATATAACCCTGCAGTTCACTACACCACAACACAGCTTCGGTGGCATCCATTCTGCCGGGGAAAATACCTACAATGGCAAACTATCTGCAGGGAAATACATTTACCGACAGACAATCCGCCAGCACCGTCTACCGGGAACCTGGTCGTCTGCAATACTCTTTACCGGCAGACATCATTTTTCTCTGCGGGCAGTTCGCCCTTATAGGCTTGTTTCCCCGGCAGACATTTTATTACCGGCAGACATCTCATTGCTGGCAGGCATCTCATTGCTGGCGGACTGCTTGCCGTGTATATCAACAATTACCGGCAGACAACGTGTTAGTACATGCAGGTTATATAGTAATTCAGGTAGTTAATGATAAATTAATATTAATCATGTGTTGTACATGCCAGTATGTAGATCAGCTTTATTTTATCATTTGTTTGTTGTGCAATTAACAAGCATTAGTTTATATACAATGAATTAGTCATAATCAACCACAAGTATCAAATAAAGTGGCACAAGCATGATCAGTTGCCCACATTCTTTCTAAAAATAGCTGTTTTAAAACAATTTAAAGTGATGTTCAACAATTTCTGACCCAGGATAGAGTGCTGTTACATCTCATAATATATGTAAATACAATATTCCATCGGCAGGAATATTTGACTAACAAAAGCTTTTGTTGTAATGTGCTAGCTGCATTCACATCTAAGTGAAAACAAAGAAATTCCCATCAACATCACTCTAAAGTGATTACAAAAGATTACAATAAGCATAATTGCACCTCAACTAAAAATACAAGGGAAATCCTATTCTTGCAAATCCCCACTTCACAGCCTACTTGTATATCAAGCCATGGAGTTCACCTACCACCTGAAAATGTGATTTTGCTTCTTTCAATTCAAAGGAACTAAAAATAACAGAACAATGATATTGATTCTAAAAGGTAACTTAGCACTAAGTTTTGTTGCTACCTGAAAGCTAGATATTTGTATGTGGTCTTGCAGCCTTCACATCGTTTATCATCTGAAAAAGAAACATCAACGACAAGTATTACAAATGAATCATCACAATAACAAAAAATAGAAAAATCTATTACTTTTTGCCGTGGCCATGCAATAGATTTGCCAAAGGCATCACCCATAGTCTTGATATTTCCGTATGGGCGAAGCAAGAGAGCATCCTTTTTCATAACAGAATCCACAACTACTTCATAGCATTCATTTCCTAGTTCGGTACCTCCCACCTTTTCTTTTAGGTTTGTTGATTGGATGATGGCCTTAGTCACAGGAGCATTATAAGGACCAAAGAGTGAAAGTAAAAATACTTCCTTGCCACCCTACAGGAGTATGATGTAATGTTATAATAACAAAAAACTAAAAGCAAAATATGTGTGAATGCAGCCAAATACCCCTTCAGATCTAGATGTCGATGGAGCAGCAACTCGCCTACGCAATATCTGTATGTATAAATAAAAGTAATATTTCAAATGAGATTCCTCTTACATTTCTGCTACATACAAATACAGCCATACATACCTCATAGTGCTCGGGTAGATTGATCTCCTTGGCAAGATTCTTCATCTGGATCATAATCATCATCAGCAGAAAACAAAAAATATATATGTAGAAAAAGCCACCACAAACTGAACATTATTTAAAAAAAGCAAATATTAGTGGCCCTAAAGAATGGCTAGAACACTAAAGCAATTGTTGGCATAACCTTATATAGGAGATGTGTAATGGAGTTCCTATACCAAAGAGTACATGGTATCAGACATTGTAGAAAAAGTAAATGCTCAAGGGAAGCGCAGGTACATAAATAATTAAATGGAGGTAGCAGAAATATTATGCCTTCCTAGATAGCACAGGTAGAAGGTAATACAAAATTCAAGCAAACTAACCATGTGTAGATCACACTACTTTCATTTTAGCTAGTAGCTAGTCACTTTGCCGAGTTTGTCATAACTCATAACATATAAAGTTAATGTATTTGGAATTAATATAGAAAAAAAAGGTTTACTGTTTTCACCTATGGTAGCTAATAAAGAACATTCATGAACTACAAGTGTGTGGATCTTCCATCATGCATATAAAGAGAGATAAATCTTCACAGTAAACAACAAATATGTTGAGAGTTCGAGACATCTCACCTCAAATAAGCAATGCACAATAGCTACTTCTGTTTGATTGATATGCTTATCCAAGATTAGATCTCTATTTCGTCTGCAAAAAATGACATAAAAGTTAGGCAGCATGCAAACTAGATCTAGCTAGAATCAGATCACACTATCCTATATCAACTATTCAGACTTGCTACTATATTTAATTAGACTTAAAGGTCTATAATTTTGTTAAACCATCCTTCATGTATCACAAAAAAAAACATCTACCCCAAAAACCATAGAGTTCGGATATCCAACCAAAAAGACTAAGGACAATATGTGTTCTTTTTATCCATAGAACTACAAATTAACAATCTTTTAAGCACTCATCTAGGACAGCACGATAAACACAAAAAAAATAACAATATATTTCCCTTGATAGGGACACAGGAAAACTCTGCATCTATTTCCCTTCATCTATGCATTTAATAGTGAGCAATAAAAATAATGATATAAAGAAAATACCTTTGGTTCCCACACGTTGAGAAAAGATTCGAGATTGCAGTCGGTAGAAGCCCAAAAATAACCAAACGAACAACTTTTGTCAGCGGCCCTGTAGAAGCCGCCGACACAAACTACCTATGTCGGCGGCTAGCAAAGTGACCGACGACACAGTTTTATCTATGTCGGCGGCTACAATAATGCCGCCGACAGAGATCTTATCCCCCCTTCCCGCCGAATCTCTGTTCGACGCCCTTCGGCTCCCCAAAGGGGTTCATTTTGTGCAATCTTAGTTTACATAACAAGCAATAAACATAATAACTAATCCAAGGTGGCGTATTGTCCGGCGTTCAACATCGTGGCTAAAGATAGCTTTCAAACCTATATCGTACATATATAGCTGGTGCCCTATAAGAACAGATACAACACTAATAAATGCATGAGGTCGAACGAATGCCAACATGCCATGTTGAATGCGTTGTGATGTCCATTGTTTGCCATCTAAACTTAGATTGCATGAAGTGAACCCCTCAGGGAGTCGAGGGGCATCGAACAGATATTTCGCGGCGGGGGGAGAAGATCTGTGTCGTCGGTTTCCATCGGACCGCAGACAGTTATATAGCTGTGTCGTCGGTATGTGTTATGACCGCCGACACATATTGATCTATGTCGTCCGCTAAACCTAGGCCGCCGACATAGATCGTATAACTTAGTACAAATAAGGACCGTGACTTGGAATGTTGAGATAAATATAATTGCCCATTCGGTTATCAGCGCGCGGCGCGGCGCGGGCTCCCTGCTGCAGGTAGCGGGTTCGAGCCCACCCCCTGATTTTTTTAATTTAGCTGTGTCGGCGGCAAAGATAAAACCGCTGACACAGATGCTCCTTGCCCTCCACTGTTCCACCCCACTGGCTGGCCCACATGGCAGAGACTTGCCTCGTCTGACATGCGGGACCACCTATGATGTTTCCGTCAGGCCATGATGGCGCCGTTAGTGTGTTGCAACTATGTCGACGGTTATTTCCTAGCTGCCGACATAGATTGCTTTGGCGGGCTTCAAATTCAAATATTCCATCGCGGACCTGTCTGGGGGTTGATCCGTATCGACGGTAGTTGTTTAGCCGCCGCCGATACTGATTACCAAATTTGAATTTTTATATTCAACTGCGGGAGTGGGGCTGAGGGTTTGTCATCAGCCGTTGTAGTACCGCCGATATTGATTATCTATGTCGGTGGTTTTAATTTGGCCGTCGATATAGGTTTGTCAACAGCTATCTGGCTGTTGACACAGATATTTTGGCCGCCGATACAGATGCAGATTCCTGTAGTGTTTGTAGTTGAGTTTTTTTTTATTGAATGGCATTTGCATGCATAAAAAATTGTTTAGAGATTTGAAAATTTTAGGTAAAAACTTATGCAAATTCTATTTTAATCAGAAAATGATATAGGGTGGGATGGTTAGAAGGGTGAGGTTGGAGTGAGGAGGTATTGAGTTTGATTCCTAGTCAGTCTAACGTTTGAATTTCGAGTGAAATAATGTGCATAAATAGTTTATAGGTGGTGAAGATGTGATACTGTGTTGAAACAGTTGTTTTTGCTAATTTTTTCACTACCTTTTATGTTCAAAATTATGTTTTGAAAAACCTCGTCTCGTCTGCGTCGGTTATAGGGGCGAACTTTTTTTTTTTACCGTTTCCAGGTCATTCGTGATGCCTATTTATTCGGACCGGGTGTCTCTCGCGGTTTTCATCAAGGGAGGTACTGAATGAAACAAATTAAGCACATTGCATTGCAGACTTGCAGGTACTGAGCATGGCGACTTCCCAGTCCCAGGACGAGCTGAGCGCCGAGAGCTTGCTCCAAGGTCAGGCCGTGATCTACCATCACTCCCTCTGCTACCTCAAGTCTATGGCGCTTAGGTGCGCCGATGAGCTAGGCCTCCCCAGCGCCATCCACCGCCGCGGCGGTGCGGCGACGCTCTCCGACCTCGCCGTCGAGGCCAAGCTCCGCCCTGCCAGGCTCCCGCACCTCCGAAGGCTGATGCGCGTGCTCACCGTCTCCGGCATCTTCGCCGCCAAGCAACTCTCACCGTCGCCGGGCTCCTCCGACGAGGTAGTGTACTCTCTGACCCCGGCGTCCCGCCTCCTCGTCGGCGACAGGGCCACACGCAACATGGCCCCGTGCATGCGGTTCTTCGTGCACCCCACCGCCGTCACCCCGTTCTTCAGCCTGCAAGGGTGGCTCAGAGACGACGGTGGCGCCGCGGCGACGTCGCTCTTCGAGAGGGCGCACGGCGTCGCCCGGTGGGACATGACCAGGAAGGACGCCGCGTACAACAAGGCCTTGAACGACTCCATGGTTGGGGACAGCAGCTTCCTCATGGACATCGTGCTGAGGGAGGGCGGCGACATCTTCCGCGGGCTCACCTCGCTGGTCGACGTCGGCGGCGGCCACGGCGGCGTGGCGGCGGCCATCGCGACGGCCTTCCCGCACATCAAGTGCACCGTGATGGACCTGCCACAGGTGATCAGCCAAGCTCCCACCGGTGGCACGGTGCAGTTCGTCGCCGGTAACGCCTTCGAGTCAATTCCACCGGCTGATGCAGTTCTGCTCAAGGTATAGATATATTATATATATACACACACGCGTACGATGTCTATATATTATATATATACACACACATGCGCATGTACTTTCTTCCTGTTTGCTTTTTTATTATTGTGGTGATATGTCTATGTTTCATGATCAGTACGTTCTGGATTGTTGGGATGACGATGACTGCGTTAAGGTACTCCGGAAGTGCAAAGGCGATTTCTGCCCAAGGAAAAGTGATAATCATGAATGTTGTTGTTGGATACGGACCGATGGATGATGTTGTGAAGGAGACGCAGGTGTTGTTCGATTTCTACATACTGTCCATCGATGGGGCCGAGCGAGAGGAACATCAATGGAAAAGGATTTTTCTAGAAGCTGGATTTAACGACTACAAACTCATGCCGATATCAAGTTTTATATCCATCATCGAGGTTTATCCATGAAAGCCAGCTATGGTTACTACGAACCTATACTATATGCTATGGTTAATACCGGACTGTTCGTTTGTGTGTATGTTTGTGGTTTGTTTGTGAGTGTCCCACTGTCCTGCCTTTTATTTTCATAATGCTTCTGTACCAGTTTCTTCCGTATAAATAAGATTGAAGAACTTAGATTGCATGTATCAACAGAAAAGGAAAAGGACATGACTACACAGTGGAGCAAAGTTTGCCCATTGTTGCACGACGCAATTGTGTAGCAATACGACAAAGCCCTCATGTGGTGTACACCGCTTCATGTGCATGCAAAGCCCAGACAAATTCTTGTTCTTTAAAACTTAAATTTAAAGCTGTTGTTGAACATTTATCATTTTTATACAAACCAAATATATAGTATTTTGTAGTAATATTTGTGTGGATTTAAGTTTTTTATAATTTTTAAAAATTTTCTGAAATTCTCTCGATGTGATATAAGTTTTTTTTTAGAAATTATAATTTCTAGCCAATGTCAAAACACCCTGGAATGCATGCAGCCATGAGGGTCATGTTCGACGCAAGTATGTGCGCACGTCATGTCCGACGCGAGCAACCTATTTTGCTGCTGTGGGCTACACCTATTTATGCCATGCTCGACACGCGTATAAGCATGTCAGCATAGGAACGTCGACTGCTTATCCTGAATATCACCGGTGAGTGGGAACATATCCTATGCAATCAATTTTATCGTGTAATCACCGTGCAACCGAACTATTAAAAGTTACAAAAAATTCTAAAAAAGATTGTATATGTACTTTACTGTTTACTCTACCCATATATGAAGTTTCAAAGTAAACCTCATTTTATGTTAAATGTTATAAAAAAATACATCTTTGACGAGTTCAAAATTGATTGAATTTTATCTTTTTTGTAACTTTCAATATAGGATGAATTTGAACTTTCAATATAGGTTGCATGGTAATCTTGATTGCACGGGATATGTTCCCTCAATAAGTATCGTATTTAGATATCAGAGAGTATTACATAGATATAGCGTTATCCTACTTTTTTCTTAAATTTTTTTTTATCATATCTAGTATCACACTACAGGAAAACGATTTAATTTCGTCGGCTGAAAAAAACGGACGAAAGTAAGGCCGTAATTTCGTCGGTTTTATTCCACCGACGAAAATAGGGTCGTGTCACGTCGCTAGTGGTACGAATAACGTGGGTATAATTTCGTCAGCCGAAACCGACGAAATTACAGTGCGGCCGTATGACGTGGACTTAAGTTCATCGGTTTGGACCGACGAAAATATGGTTGTACCACATGGATGGCGATGCAGATGACGTGGAATTAATTTTGTCGGCCTAAACCGACGAAATTAAGGCCAACTTAACCCCGGTGGCCCATTTCACCCGTGCATCGCTTTTGACCTAGCCCCCACGCTGCCTCCCAACGCCGCCGCCGCCGCCGCACGCGCGCCCCCCACGCCGCCGCCCGCACGCTCGCTTTTTAAAAAAAATAGTAATTTCGTCGGCTTTGGCCGACGAAATTACACGCCACGTCAGCCAAACCCACCTTGCCGCAGCCCATTTTCTTGCTGACGTGTTAATTAATTTCGTCGGCCAAAACCGACGAAGTTAATAGCCACATCAGCGCCACTGCATTCGGTTCTGTCCGCTGATGTGGCCTGTAATTTCGTCAGATTTGGCCGACGAAATTAGTTGACACGTCAGCATTTCAACTGGACCGTAGACTATCAGATTGTAATTTCGTCGGCCTCCGAAACCGACGAAATTGACTTAATTTCGTCGGCAACCGACGAAAAGTGCTGTAATTTCGTCTGTTTTTTTTCGTCGGGCTAATTTCGTCGGCAAACCGACAAAATTAAGTCAATTTCGTCGGTTTTGACCCTATTTTCGTCGGTTTGTGGCCGACGAAATTATATCGGTTTCCTGTAGTGTCAGAGTATCTTTTCTCGTCGAGAGTTCTTACATATTATCGAGCATCAGGATACCACCATGTATCATTGTGTTAGGTATATTCGAGCATCAAGTGCGATCGACTAGCATATATCATCGAGTATCAAAAATCATTAATGAGTATAGTTGACTATCGCGGCTCATCAAACAATTATCATATTATGGTATCCCTTAGACTCGATGATCGTCATGTATCATATTGAATAGCGGGGGTATTGAGTTAGGTATCTGGTCGAGTAATAGATGATGCCATTCATTATCAGGGGCATCTTTGAGATATTGGGGCTGTTGGTTCGGTGATATTGGGTCAATTATCGCGGTATCATCAAGTGTGAGGAATATCAAGTTTGTAGTATCATGTTCAATATTGGGGGTATCATTGAGTGTCAGAGGTGTTGGATCAAGTACCAAGCTATCTCATTGAGTATTGAAAAGTGCCATCGAGTATCAAGTTGAGTATCAAGGGTATCATTGAGTGTGAGAGATGTTGTGTTTGGTTTATCAGGTCTAGTATTTTGGGTATCATCGAGTATCAGAGGTGCTAGCTTGGTGGTATATCGAGGGGGGTATCACTAAGTATCAAGGGTATCAAGTTGAGTATTAGAGGTGTAGAGTTGAGTATAAAGAGTATCAGGTTGAGTATCGGGTTGTCAAAATCAAATTCATCATTTATCAAGTTAAATATCATGGCCTATAATCAATTATTGGGGGTGTCGAATTAGCGCATCTTTCAATATTGGAAGTATTGGGTTGAGTATTGAGGGGTATCATAATTAAAGTCTCAACATATCGGGTCGAGTATCGAGGGGTATCATCGATCCTCAATACCCATGATACACAACCCATTGCACAATGATACCCCCTCACTGTTAGACGTGGTACACCTATACTCAACCCGATACCTTCTCAAAAAGCATAAACATAAAAGATATATTTAGGAAAAAAATTGAAAATTTAAATAATGATATATTATAATTTTAAAATGAATTATAAATTTTATTTTTCATTAAACATAATGCATGTGAAATAAATATGAAACTAGCGAGATGACCCGCGCGCATTTGCGCAGCTAGATTTGTGTCATGATAGAGTTTAGGCGTGGACGCGGGCACGCACATCAGACGCTCCGCCGGCCCAATCCAACGCAATGTTTTCAGCTGAAACAACTGTGCGTCTCACACCGGAACAAATCCCTCCATTGTTTCGAAGTTTGCCGCAGCGCTACCTGTTTGCATGCAATAACGTTAGCGAAAAGATTCCTTTCAGTTTTCTCTTTCGACGGCCATAGATTTGACTGGTTGCTCCAATGCACGAACCGTTTGCACCGCTGCGTTCCACGCATTTTTACGAACAAAACAAGACCAATGTTGCTATAAAAAAGTTACTGAAACAATTTGTTATCCTAGTGGAACAATTAGTTTAGCCTGTTGAAACAATATGGCTAGCCTGCTGAAACAATTTCTTTTGCCTAGTGAACGTATAACCAAGTGAAACAATTGGTTTAGCCTATTGAAACAATATATATAGCATTCTAAAACAATTGATTTAGCCTATTGTAACAATATATATAGCTTGCTGAAAACAATTAGTTTAGCCTATTGAAACAATTTGTCTAGCCTGATGAAATAATTTGTACAGCCTGTTGGAACAATATATTTGGCATGCTGAAACAATTAGTTTAGCCTATAGGAACAATTTGTCTAGTCTGTTGAAACAATTGGTTTAGCCTGTTGAAACAATTAGTTTAGCCTACTGGAACGATATGTCTAGCCAAGTGCAACAATTAGTTTTTTGTATTGAAACAATATGTCTAGCCTGCTGAAACAATTGGTTTAGCCTATTAGAAACAATCTGTATAGACTGTTGAAACAATTTGGCTAATGAAAAAATTTTAAAATTTTAAAATAAAAATGTATTTAAAATGAGTTAATTAGGATTTTAGATGAATTATGAAATTTGTTCTATGCATTTCGGACTCTACATGAAATAGAGACAAAATTGAGAAAATTAAATACAAAAAAATCAAACGCACGTTTTTTGCTAGCAGGCAGCAACGAAGTGCATCGTGTTGGTTGCTGGGCTGCGCTGCCGGGCCGCGCAGCGTTCGATAGTGTCGGACACCCGGACGGAAGCATTACCATAGAGTTATCTATAACTAATAATCTTTTTAGGCAATTTTCAACCCATAATTTATTTCTAATATATCATATCAGATTTAGAGTTTATCTCTAAAATATTATATTAGCCTTAGTAGTTTTCTTTCTGGGCGGCGCCAGCGTCCGGACGTCCGGACGGACGCTCGCGTCCGGACCCGCCCCAGCCGTCGGATGGTCGGCTACGGTGCCGATCCAACGCGTGCATGTGCTCCCGCGTGAAATGGAACAAGGCGCTACGTTGCTAGTCGTTGATCAATTAAAATCCCGATTAAACTTTCGATTTTTGTACAAAATTCAAACAGTGTTCAAAATGTGTGGAATAAATTTCATAATTCTTCTAAAATCGAGAGCAACCCATTTTAAATACTTTTTGAATTTTTTGAATTTTTTCACTTTTTCAATTTTTTTGATGTGAACTAGAAGAAGGCACTTATGAAACTTACATCTATACTAGCGAAACTTGGCCGTGTTCTGATGAAACCTGAAGAAACTTCGATGTAACCTGATGAAACTTAGATGAAACCTGTTGAAACTTGATGAAACTTGAATTGACCTGATGAAACTTGAAAAAACTTGGATGAAACCTGACGAAACTTGATAGTTCGGCAAAGTTTTACGAGTATGAAATCCAAGTTTTACTAGGCGAAAACCAAGTTTCAGTAGGCGAGCCCTAAGTTTCACCAGATAAGTTTGAAGGGTTATATAGCAAAATATATCTTGTTTTGTTCTAAAAATACGAGGAACACGTTGGCGCAAACGGTTTGTGGATTGGAGCACCCAGTCAAAAATTATGATCGCCAAAAGAATAAAATGCCCGTGGGCCCCACCCGCATGTGCACTGTGCCGCTACCGCCCGCATTACGCGCGCCGCATCAGCGAGGCCAGACGCGCCGGCCTTGCGAGCGTGAGCCTTTCCGTTTCTTTTTACATGATTTGGTGGATATTGGTCGGTGTATTGTATGGTGATCTGCTGGAGGATTGTTAGCCTATGTGGCTCATTGTGGTGGCTTCGTTTTTCTCTACTTCAATAATATACTCCCTCCAGTTGCATAATACTTGGTTGTTTTAGGTTTGTTCTTATTAGTCAAAGTTGTATTTCGAATATTATGTTAATGTTCAAAACAAAAAGTATTATGGAACTGGAGGGAGTAATGAGCAAGGTGGCACACATGTAGCTAGATTTACGTCAGCATATAGAATTTATCTCTATCTCATAACCTTTTTTAGGGTAATCCCTAACTCATAATCTATCTCTAATATATAAAACCAGATTTTTAATTGAAAAAAGTCTACTTGATCCCCTGAACTATAGTAGTGCGGAAACTTTAGTCCCTCACGTGCAAAACCTTCTAGGTGAACCCTTGTAGTGCGTTTAGTGGCGCAGAAACCCCTTGCAGGCGGTTTTCTGAATGGTTTTGCCACGCAGGCAGCCCACATGGGCAACACGTTGGCTCGACTTCCACACGAGCAACTTAAATCTAGTCAGCATGGTTGTCGAGGGAAAATACCCCCTTGAACTTGTATATATCGCCTCATATCTCGCATAGTATATCGCAACTTGGTAACAGGATGTTTGTATGCATGCACAAGAGTAACAGTAGCTTGCTTGCTTTCCTTTGGTTCGTAGGTACAGAAGAAAACTAGATGGTAAGCTTGATTGAACCGTGCCTTTTTTAGCGACAGCGATCAGCAAGGAAACTTTGAAGCAGCAGCGGCAGCAGGCAAGTGATTAGAGGAGGATGGCGTCGATCCTGAAGAACAACGGCAAGCCGCCGATGGCACCGGCGGGCACGGCGGCGCCGACGATGGTATTCGGGCGGCGAACGGAGTCCGGGTGGTTCATCAGCTACTCGCGCGCGCGACGACCTGGACTCGGAGATCAGCATGCAGCATGGACCTGCAGAACTACCACATGCACATCCCCATGTCGACGCCGGACAACTAGCAGGAGCAGGCGATGGAGGAGGAGGACGGCGGTGTTAGAGTTAATCTTGTTGTTTTGGTGTTAAGTGCGTGTGTTAGTGATTTGTGAGAGAGGCATGGTGTGCATGCCTGTGTTAGTGTCTCTGTACGTGCAAATAAGGCTTGTACGAGGTGGTGAGTGGTGAGCTATGCGAGTGAGTGACCACATGCAGGCTCCGAGTCTTCGGCGTGGTGCGGACTGCGGAGGCAACGTCCGTGGAGCGGTGGACGCGGCCGTCGTGTGGAGGCCGGGTCATGCGCGAGGACGTGCTCTCGTGGCCGGAAGAAGTGGAACGGCAAGGTGGAGACGTGCGCCAAGGAGGTGGCAAGACGTGTGTGCGTGTGTGTGCTTAAAAGCCAATCCTGTGCGAGTGAGCAGAGTACATGTGCGTGTTTGTTCAGAGTGAGCAGAGTGGCTGTGTGTGAGTGTTCTTGTTCTGTGAGTTGCTGAATAAACAAAAGAGCAGTGCGTGTGTGTAATCTTCTTCTCGTGCTTGTGTTCTTGCTTGCTTCTCTCCCACGAGTGACATAGAGAGAAGTCAGTAGGGGTGCTGTGTGCGTCTTGTGCGTGGAGGAGAGGAGCTGGGCCAACAGGCGGCAGCGCCGGCAAGGCGGAGGTGCAGTGTCCAGCCCGCTCTTCACCGGCGGCTTCAACAGCGTGACCCACGCGCACGTGATGTAGCAGAAGACAGCTCGGCGGGCGGAGGACAGCTCGGCCTCGACGTGCATGGTGCAGGGGTCCGGCAACAAGATCGTGCGCAACGGCCGCGGCGACGACATCCACGACTTCAAGATCTGCGTCGACTACTTCCAAGACGGCGGCGGCGCCTGCCCCGGCTGCAAGGAGCCCTACAACCACACGCGACTGTCAAGCTCATAGCTGGAGTAGAGGAGGAGGACGGGAGGAGCAGCGACGGTGGGTGGCTGAGGCCGGTGACGACGGCGGTTGCCCTGCCGCAGCCTCGACGGGGGCGACCGACCTGGATCCGTTCTCCATGACAGCGGCGGCGACTGGGCTGGCGAAGGGGGCGAAAGGGAGCGGGGAGGGGCCGCGTGGAAGCAGAGAGCGGCAGGGGCAGCGGCAGCAGCGGGGCTGGAGAAGGAGAGGCAAGGGAGCGAGGCAGGGGCGGCATGGAGGAGGAGCGGCCGAGGAAGCGGGCGGCGGGGGCTGGAGCCGTTGTCCCGTGGAGGCTGAGAAGATAAGGCCGGGGGCAACGTGGCCAAAACAGGCCCAAACAAAGGCACTGACTAACTGTGGCCGCCCGATGAGCATCAAACGGTCCTGGTTTAACAGGGTGACGTGGCCACAGGAGGAGAACGAAAGCTGCGTGGCTATGCCCAGATTTCAGGACTGCTACGGCATATGAAGTATAAGTATATTGAGTAGAGGGGGTATCGACTTAGGTATCTGGTCGAGTAATAGAGCATGCCATTCATTATCAAGGGCATCTTTAAGATATTGGGGCTGTTGGTTCGGTGATATTAGGTCAATTATCGCGATATCATCAAGTGTGAGGAATATCAAGTTTGTAGTATCATGTTCAATATTGGGGGTATCATTGAGTGTCAGAGGTGTTGGATCAAGTACCAAGCTATCTCATTGAGTATTGAAAAGTGCCATCGAGTATCAAGTTGAGTATCAAGGGTATCATTGAGTGTGAGAGATGTTGTGTTTGGTTTATCAGGTCTAGTATTTTGGGTATCATCGAGTATCAGAGGTGCTAGCTTGGTGGTATATCGAGGGGGGTATCACTAAGTATCAAGGGTATCAAGTTGAGTATTAGAGGTGTAGAGTTGAGTATAAAGAGTATCAGGTTGAGTATCGGGTTGTCAAAATCAAATTCATCATTTATCAAGTTAAATATCACGGTGTATAATCAATTATTGGGGGTGTCAAATTAGCTCATCTTTCAATATTGGAAGTATCGGGGTATCATAATTAAAGTCTCAACATATCAGGTTGAGTATCGAGGGGTATCATCGATCCTCAATACCCATAATACACAACCCATTGCGCAATGATACCCCTCACTGTTAGGCGTGGTACACCTGACCTGACTCCTTAATATTCAACCCGATACCTTCTCAAAAAGCATAAACATAAAAGATATGTTCAGGAAAAATTGAAAATTTAAATAATGATATATTATAATTTTAAATGAATTATAAATTTTATTTTTCATTAAACATAATGCATGTGAAATAAATATGAAACTAGCGGGATGACCCGCGTGCGTTTGCGCGGCTAGATTTGTGTCATGATATAGAGTTTATCTATAACTAATAATCCTTTTAGTTAATTTCCAACCCATAATTTATTTCTAATATATCATATCAGATTTGGAGTTTATCTCTAAAATATTATATTAGCCTTAGTAGTTATCTTTTTACATGATTTGGTGATATTGGTCAGCGTATTGTACAGTGATCTGCTAGAGGATTTTTAGCCTATGTGGAGCATTGTGGTGGCTCCATTTTTCTCTACTTCAATATACTCCCTCCAGTTCCATAATACTTGTTGTTTTAGGTTTGTTCTAATTAAGCCAAAATTTTAAAACTTTATATGCAAAAAATCTTCTAAACTGTTTGGATTGTGTACATGAAATCGTACATATAAATTCGTTTTGAAAAATACTTTCACAATATCATATTTTCTTGAATTTTTTAGATATATCTTATTAGTAATTGATGGTCAAAGTTGTATTTCGAATATTATGTAATGTTCAAAACGAAAAGTATTATGGAACTTGAGGGAGTAATGAGCGAGGTGGCACACGCGTTTGTGCAGCTAGATTTATGTCAGCATATAGAATTTATGTCTATCTCATAATCTTTTTTAGGGTAATCTCTAACTCATAATCTAGCTCTGATATATGAAACCGGATTTTTAATTGGAAAAGGTCTACTTGATCCCCTGAACTATAGTGGTGTGGAAACTTTAGTCCCTCATATGCAAAACCGTCTAGGTGAACCCCTGTAGTGCGTTTAGTGACGCAAATACCCCCTGCAGACAGTTTTCTGGATGGTTTTGCCACGCAGGCAGCCCACGTGGGCAACACGTTGGCTCAACCTCCACGCGAGGAACTTAATCTAGTCAGCATGGTTGTCGAGGGAAAGTACCCCCTGGAACTTGTATATATCGCCTCATATCTCGTATAGTATATCGCAACATGGTAACAGGATGTTTGCATGTATGCACAAGAGTAACAGTAGCTTGCTTGCTTTCCTTTGGTACGTAGGTACAGAAGAAATCAAGAAAACTAGATGGTAAACTTGATTGAACCGTGCCTTTTTTAGCGACCGCGATCAGCAAGGAAAGTTTGAAGCAGCAGCGGCAGCAGGCAAGTGATTAGAGGAGGATGGCGTCGAAGGCGATCCTGAAGAACAACGGCAAGCCGCCGATGGCACCGGCGGGCACGGCGGCGCCGACGATGGTATTCTGGCGGCGAACGGAGTCCGGGCGGTTCATCAGCTACTCGCGCGACGACCTGGACTCGGAGATCAGCATGCAGCGTGGACCTGCAGAACTACCACGTGCACATCGATCCCCATGACTCCGGACAACCAGCAGGAGCAGGCGATGGAGGAGGAGGACGGCGGCAGCGCCGGCAAGGCGGAGGTGCAGTGTCCAGCTCGCTCTTCACCGGCGGCCTTCAACAGCGTGATCCACCCACGCGCACGTGATGTAGCAGAAGACAGCTCGGCCTCGACGTGCATGCATGGTGCAGGGGTGCGGGCGTGCGGCAACAAGATCGTGCGCGACGGCCGCGGCGACGACATCCTCCCCCGGGAGTACGACTTCAAGATCTGCGTGGACTACTTCCACGACGCCGGCGGCGCCTGCCCCGGGCAAGGAGCCCTACAGCCACACCGACTGGGAGGAGGCCATCTCCGCCTCCAACGGCCATCAGCACCAGCACCAAGTGACGCGGGCGCTGTTTCTGTCCCACCCTCGTCCCTCGCCCTGCACCCGCCCCCAAGATGTCGCTCGTCAAGAACACCGCCGCGCGCTTGTCTGGTAACTCCCCATGGAATTGATTTTCTCTCGGATTTGATGCTTGCAGTCCAACATTCTCCATCAGGCAACAAGGGATATGGAACCACTGAAGTTGTTGCGTCCAACAGCAGAAGGTTGACGTCAATCCAGTTCCAGGGGTATTTGCTCTCGACAACTATGCTGACTAGATTAAGTTGCTCGCGTGGAGGTCAAGCCAACATGTTACCCACCACGTGGGCTGCCCGCGTACAGCCAAACCGCCTAGAAAACCGCCTGCAGGGGTATTTGCGCCACTAAACATACTACAGGGGTTCACCTAGACGGTTTTGCATGTGGAGGGCTAAAGTCTCCGCACCACTATAGTTTAGGGGGTCACGTAGACTTTTTCCTTTTTAATTTATCTCTAATATATTAGATTAGCTTTAGTACTTTATTGTATATGTTATTTATTTATCTTTTTATCTGATTTGGTGAACGGCAATTAGACAGTGAAATGAAAGCATAAATGAATGAGAACGAGGAATGAATGAGGAACGGAAATAAAGGGAAGCCTAGCAACCGGCTTCCATGAGCCCATGAACCTGATTCGTGTCGCTGTGTGGATGTCGATAGTAAGATGCAGGTGCAGCCCACAGCCGCCGCTGCTCGTGGTCAGCGATTTTGCGTGCAGTCATGGATGGCGATGTCGGCGGGTTTGCGTCACGGCGTTCCGAGGAAGGGCCGAGCCATAGACGAGTCGATGGCGAGGAATATGGCGACGGGAAGAGTCGGTGCCGAGGGGGAGAGGAATATAGAGTTTATCCATAACTCATAATTTTTTTAGGACAATCTCCAACTCATAATCTATCTCTAATATATCATACCAGATTTAGAGTTTATCTCTAATATATTAAATCAGCTTTAGTAGTTTGTTATAGAGATTAATATTGATCGCTAGATTTACATAATATTATCCACATTCAACGATGTAGATCTTTCTTATTTCCGATTAACGTGGGATTTTCTAGTATTTTTTAATTAATGTGAAAATTTCTACGATTTTAGGATTGCACTGTTGCCCGCTGAACTTGTAGCAAATCTCACTTAGGCCATATTCTTTTCAGCTGATCTGAACGGCTAAAATGATTGAACTTTGAGAGCTTCTCGAGTTAGACTCGAGATTCGGATACATTTCGTTTGACTTGATTTTTTAAAGCCTTAGGATCCATCTTCAAGACAATGAAAAAACGGACTAAAAAAAACTCAAAACATATGCCTTTTCAAAACGTAGATAAGTCGCTAAGCTGTTAAGCCGTTAAGCTGTTAAGCTGAAAAGAACTGGGCCTTAGCCCCTTAGACTTGTAAATTGTGATGTCCGCCCCTTGAACTTGTCGTCGTTTGCACGGTTGCCCTAAAACCATAAAGGCTCTCGTTAGACGCTAAGATGGTTGCCTATGCTGTCGTCAAGTGTTGTTGTGGCCGTTTAGAAAATGAGAGAATTATACTGTTGCCCTCTAAACTCATAACAAATCTCGCTTAGTCCGTAGACTTGTAAATTGCGATATCGATCCCCTGAACTTGTCTCCGTTTACACGGTTGCCCTAAAACCGTTAGGGCTCCTGTTAGACATTGAGGTGTCTGCCTATGTGGTTATCAAGTGTTGTTGTGACCGTTAAATAATGAGAGAATTGCATTTTTGCACTCTGAACACACAGCAAATCTCACTTAGCCTCTAGATTAGTAGATTGTGATATCGCCCTTCTTAACTTGTCTCCGTTTGCACGGCTACCCTAAAACAATTAGAACTCCCGTTAGACGCTGAGTTGGCTGTCTATGTAACTAACTAAGGCCCCAAAACCTTGCTTAATGAAAAAATCCCAGAACACACTACCAACGCAGCATAGAAACTACACATACTTTATCGCATAATGAAAATTTTTTATTGTAGTTTAAAAAATGCACAAAATGCTGGATATGTGCTCTTTTCTATAGCAATATAATTTTCTATCAAATTTCATAGATTCCCCCTTACTTTCTAGAAAAATACATACCCCCGACGATTTTGTCTACGACCATTGAGATAAAGGTTATGGGGCTTGAGCATTCTTAGCCCAGCCCGCTAGGTGCCAACTGTGGAGGGCGATGCCTCTGGATGGTCAGTGGCATTGATTCAGCCCATGCGCATCCTCGTTTTTCCTATTTAATACTCCCTCTCTTCTTTTTCGTTTGACGCCTTTTACTTTTTAACACACCTTTGATCATTCGTTTTATAGAGAAAAAAACTATGCAAATATTATTTATTTTGTTGTGATTTGTTTTATCAATAAAGTTACATCAAGCATTACATTTTTTCATATGCACTAAATTATAGAATAATACGAATGGTTAAATACGTGTTTAAAAGTCAAATGCATCAAACATAAAAAATGAAAGGAGTATCTCTTAATGGTCTTTATTCGAGCCATCTACAGAGATATCCACTGCTCCACGCGGTGTTTTTTTTTCCAAAAGCATGCATACTTTGACATAAGGTATTCTCGAGTGCCTTTAGTGGGCCATCGAAAGTAACTCGCACCGTCAAGGCGCCGCTCGCCGCAAGGGTGTCCACTCTCTCTCGACGGCATTTTGCTCATGGTTGATAGTGTTTTGGGCTCGATGGCATGAATGGCTATATGCTGGCCATCGAGAATTGTGCTGGTGGTCGAAATTTCGGGCATTTGATATTAGCTTTCAAGTTTTGATATTATGTTGGAAAGGATAGAAGTCAGGGAATCTTCTTATTTAGGCAGCTAAAGAAGATATGAGATGTCATAAACAATGTATTATATCAGCTTCTTGGCGTACCATCGCTACAGCAATGTCATATACTTAGACATAGAAGATTGTCGTCGTGAAGTGTACAAATAAAATGCTGCAATCAGGAAACACAAATGCACTGTAGAAATGACAACATCTTTAATTAAGATTCCATTTTTTTAGCTTATATAAATGGCTGAACAGCCGAACGGGCTGAAATAACTGAATTTTAGGAGCTTCTCAAGGTAATCTCGAGATTCAGATTCATTTTGTTTGACTTGTTTTTTCAAGCGTTAGGACTCATCTTCGAAACAGCAAAAAAACAGAATAAAAAATCCAAATCATTTGTCTTTTCAAAACGTAGATAAGTTGTTAGAGCATCCCCAGCAGGGCCTTCAAATTTTCCTCTATCGCTACAGTAACTGCTACAGTAACCCGCGCAGTGCAAATTCCCTCTCACATGCATCAAATTCCCTCATGCTGCATTTGAAATTTTTTGAAATAGAGGCCTTTTCGAGGGGTGAGATGGGGATGCTCTTATGCTTTTAAGACGTTAAGCTGTTAAGCCGTAAAGAACGGAGCCTAAGCCCCATCTTTTTTCCATCCTGCTGCGGTCAGGGACACAGCAACGACGGCGTATTTCCCCTTCCCTTCCTCAAGCAGGTGCTCGGCGACGATGCGCGCAAACCTTGGGAAGAGCGCATCCAGCATATCTCCTCCGAAATGGCTAGCGAAAATGACCTCCATCACCGCCCTTATGCATTTCGCGATGTTCATCCCGCTCTGGACAGCAGAGTTGGGCGCAGTGCGTCCTTCGGAATCGTCGTAGGGATCCCAGTTTGACTCCAGGAGTTCAATGCGATAAACACTGAACAGCTTCTTCTCGGTGATCACTGCCTCGACTTCGTGGACTGATGGGCCATATATTGGTAGGTTGAAGGAGTCGAGTTTCGCCTTCTCCACGAGTCCCTGCTGACCACGAAAAGTAAGTTAGTAGTTTCATAGCATCGATATGGATGCTAGATTGCAAAAGCATCGTCAGCAAGTTCTCTGAAATACTACTGCCGGCAGTTTTCAGTTTTCAGAACGATTCAACAAAGTTTCTATCTTAGTATTTAAATTTAGATATTTTCTTGAGGGTCTTTATATTTAGAGACTCTCTTTCCGATATCTATATCTTTTCAAAGATATAAACTTTGCTAGAGATGAGAATGAAAATATAGAGAGATTTTACTAGCGATGCTCTAAAATAACAGCAACCGTATAGTTAACTATATGTATAGCATGTAACATGGACTTGTAGACCTCTCCCACGAGGGATTGGAACGCTCGAGCCAGTAATCCATAAAGAACACTTAGTTCCCCATTATGTACATCCTCGTTCTTCCTTCCAAGAAAAGTGAGCAACATTTGACCACCAGGCACAAGTTCCCTAGAGCGCAACTCAAGAAAATTCGAGAAATCCTTTCGAAAAAGTTCTTGATATAACTTCACAGTTGTCGCGGGTGTAGTCGCTGTGATGTAAACATTTCCGTCATTTAGGAACTCTGTTTGATTGCTTTCAAATATCTACATACAAAAACAAGTACAATATTAGGAAAACCTATAAAGAGGAACTGCTAGTAAATTAATGTACAATAATAGATCGTTTGTTAGATTAATAAGACGAGGTGCTTCTAAAGCCAATGCATCTAAATCTAAATATAAACTACTATATAATTAAGCAGTTGATCTAGATCCAACTATAAATCTCATCCGTTCATTCCCTTCATCCAACAATCATAAATTCATAATTGCGAATTGAATCACTTAAACTTTGCTTAAATTACCCACCTTTGCCACTCCATCTATCTAAACCTGTCATGTTAATTATGGATACTCCAGTTATGTTTTCACAATTTGTTCTTTCCGCCCCTCCTAATCATAATCTTGCGGCGTAGAATATATCGGAGATTGACGTGCCAAGCTGCTGACAAAAAATCAGACTATACTCTAAAGCAATCGTATTTAAGTTGGACTAATTAATCATGTTTAACTAGATCACTTATGTTGCATTGTTGCTAAGCATGTTAAAGTCGCCCAATTACTTAAGCACTTGCTTAATTAGGTAGTATTCCTTCCAATGTACTTTGATTTCACCACAAGCCTTTCATATGAAATTAATCGCTTGGTTAATCATGATAAAATTTTTGGTTGCCCACCGACGTCACATCACCGACCACCTCATCATCGCCGTCGTCTTCACCTCCAGTGGTTTGCCCAACAACTTCCCTGCGCTGTCTCAGCCGTCAACGACCTAACATTGCCCTCACCACCCTACTCGTCGTCGCCGCCGCCGCCTCCCATCCTCTCCGAGAACTCATCGGACACCTCTCCAGTGTGCCGCCACCGCCGCACCTGCGCAGCGCCATGCCGAGTCGAATCTCGCCATGCTATCGCTCGCCGCTCCTCCACCCAGTCTGATCCGCGATGGCGATCTCTTTGGCGGCAGCGGTTGACCCGCGCTTCCTCTCAACGGTGCCGCTCACTCCTCGATCACCTCCTCTGCAAACCCTGGTAGTGTCTTCCTTGACCATCCCTATTCATCTGCCTATGCTATGCTTTGGCTGGCTCTGCTTTCTATCACCTAGCCGTCATTTACCTTCATTGGGAGATCGATGAGGTCTCCATCACCTTTATGTTCTTTTATATTTTCTTCACATATTTATAGGGTATAGACGATTTTTTTAAATAACAAACTCTGATGCATGATTTCAGGAAAGTTTGACAGGTATGACAATGTATATTGCATATCTTGTATTGAACATTGAATTTTAAACACAATATTTTCGGGACAAAATTGAAATAGCCTCGTCTACTTAGCATCAAACTTTGCATCAAAAGGTAATCTGTCGTTTATATGGCATCTCCATACGTGATGCCGTGGTTAAATTTTACATCTTCTCTGTCTAAATTTTGCATCAAAAGTTTCAGTCTAGATTAATCTACTTATTTTATTATTAACCTTTTTCGAAACATGCCTTGCATGTGCACGATTACTAGTCGTCTATAAAGATAATCTTGGATATTAAAATTGAGCAATTTGAGACTATCGCGTTTCAATATAAATATAGAGTATCTTAATGAAATTTTTTTCAATATAGTAGCTCTCCACATTTTCCATCTTGCATTCATGTTGGGAGCAACCGCTAAACAGACATCCGTTGAACGAGTCCCCACCCTGATCCCCTTCTCTGTCACCACCTACGTCCCTCCCTCATCTCTGGTGCCTCTCCTGCCACCGGATTCAGTGTTCCTCACCGCCGCCACCATCTCCTCCTCCTTCCTCACCTCCCCTACCACCACCCTGTCGGATCTGCTATGCATCTCCTCCATTGCCGCCTCCACCGCCATTGGTGGCTGACATGCCATTGCCGCCTTGCCACTCCGCCACCGGTGACCCCGCCTACCCTAGCATTGCGTTGTGTGTGTCGACGCACCTGTTGTAGCCGATCAGACCCCCTTCGACCAATTCCATGACTTTGCTGGCGCAGCCACCTCCTTGACATGCATCCCTTGAAGTTCGGAGGGCATAAATAACACACCCCTGACCCGAATCCCAGCAAGGGGGAAGGGACAACGCCGGTGAGATGGTCAACAATGGAGGAAATCAGCGACGCGAAGAGGAAGAAGCTTATCTGTCGAACCTGACCCATTCTCTAGTCTATCTCATTTGGTTTGAATCTCGATGAAGCTAGACGTGGCATATTTTCTATATGGACCTTCTTGTCATCCACAAATGATTTTGTTGACATCGAATAGAAGAGACAACAAATATTGCACACGCAATTTATCACGTCTTG
This sequence comes from Raddia distichophylla, assembly GCA_005191435.1. NCBI lineage: Eukaryota > Viridiplantae > Streptophyta > Magnoliopsida > Poales > Poaceae > Raddia > Raddia distichophylla. Next base: position 321,297 of record SPJY01003299.1, read on the forward strand.
AGAAGTGATCCCCTGCAATTTCTTTTTAAATATTAACTTTCTTTTAAGAATCTTCAAAATAACTATGAAATACATCTTAGCAAAAAGAACTTATTCCCGTGACTAGTTAAAATCGATAGGATGGTAATTTGACCAACGTTATGAAAGTACTCCATTTGTTACAGAAAATTCTAATCATGCACAATAAAATAGCGCAAATAGTTTTTATGCTTAGCATTCAAGCACACCATTCTTTTGTAATAAGGGCATCTCCAATTACCTAGTCAATTGCTAGCTAAGTAAGCTCCATATCATCTATAGATATCTTTATAGACAACCTTTTCAATGGACTAGCTTTAACATTATAGACTCATATATAACATTATATGATTGCATTGGAAGACTGACTATAAATTAGTAGCTAGCACGCTCTCCTTCTCTACTCAACATAAGAAAAAAAGCAGAGTTGAAATCTTTATAGATAGTTGAAGTGGCACCATGGTGATCATGATGCCCTAAAGGAAATGGTCATTGTCATAATTGATCACATGTCTCATCATATGTCTCCTTCATTTTCATATCTCTAGTACAGTATTTTGGAGCGGACGTCTCATGCATACATGTATGTTCAGTTAATGGGATATTGTATCATATTCAGACACCTTATATGTGTGAGAAGTTTTTGTTCTGGTAATAGGAATGTAATCGGATCGGATATAGCCGAAAAATCATTTATCCTAGGTACATTTGTATTCGTATTTTTTATAAAGAAAATATCAGATAATTTAAGTTACAGATACAGAGCAAATATAGATCAAATTCAACATTGATATGAATATCTGAATCACCATTTCTCGGGTTCGGGCGATCGAAAAATATCCAATTCTATTTACACCCCTAGATCCAATTCCATTTACACCCCTAGGTACAAATATGAAGGTATATATGATCTGTTTGTTTAGTGATAGCATATAGTATGTATGTATGTGTGTGACGTTTATATAATTTGTGTTCAACGTGGTTAAAGTATAAGGTTATGGATGCAAGATTATCCACCCATATGCATGAGAATAAAAATACATATATACGTACGGTTACCTAAATGTCAGCTAGCTTTGTTTAACTCCACACAGAGAATACTACCTGCCACAGGACAAGTTTGATTACATTCGTGCTATTTCTCTTTGTACGTTAAAACTTAATTTCTCCTTTTCGTCAATTAAAATATATGACAATATTGCCCACACCAATATTCAATATTTTTGGTAAAATATACTAAATAACAAAACAAATACGTACTGATTATTTTGTATTATAAAAATACTAGTACTTATCAAAATTGAAGTTATGCGATCAGATTAAGTTTAGGATTTATATTGTATTTGAATATTAATTTGAGGTTCCAAGATGTCAAACTTGTACCGTGGCATTCAGAATTGTAACTCCAAATAAATCGTGTATGCCATAGAAATTGAAGTTCCGAATGAAGAGATTCCTGATTGCATCCTTTGATAATTGTCATGTCCTAACCAATTAACCCAAAAGCCTAAACTGATGGGGAAAGAAGGGCAATTCACTTATACTTCAACACTCCCCCGCACGTGGGGGCTCCCCCAGACCTCAAACGTAGAATTGAGTGGGCGACTTATTTAATTGCATCGGCCAGAACTCGAACTCGAGACCTCTGGCTCTGATACCAAATTGAGCTGCATGCCCTAACCAATTCACCCAAAAGCCTAAGCTGAAGAACAATTCACTTATACTTCAAAGGTAATTCTTGCACCTAAACAACTGGAACATGTATTTCAATTACCTGAGAGCGCCAGTGGAGCGAATACATAGAATGGAATAGGTGAACACTCTGGCCGGGCAAAAGCCTGCTGTAGTAGGATCCTGGTAATCCAACCACATAGTAAGGAGTTTGCGTTACTGCTTGCCTGCTGTGATCCACAGCAACCAATTTATCTATCTGCTCCAAAGATTTAAAGAGGTGATTGAAGTCAGAGCCTGGTAGATCATTTAGGAAAAACTGAAGATCCTCAGGGTGACCAGCTATCTTCACACGCAGTTCATTGATGACTCTGATCACCATGGAGATGAATATTAGGGTGTTTGGCCCTGAAGAGCACCCCAGGTCCGCAACCACTATTGTCTTGGGAAGAATAGTGGTATACACTTCTTCTATGGACTTCTCAATCATCAACTTCGTCTCGAGCAACGCTTTCTCCTGACAAAAATAGGCACATGTGCCGGAACAAGTTATAATTGACAGTGATTATCAGTGCTTAATGCATAGAAGGCTCTGGCCTTTTTCAAAACATCTGCGCGCGCGCACACACTCTTTATCGGAAAGTACTAGCATTTTTCATAATACTACTACGACGGATAAGTACTAGTAATTTTTTATAATTTATTTTCTTAGCAGACAATATGCATTTCTAGTCTACATAAATATCTCAACGACTTTATACCTCTACTATTAAAAAGAGCGTTATTGTGAGTGGTTGTAAATAGACATCATGCATCCATTTGGAGGGCCATCCAACAACGCCTCCAACGGTCCAACCAATGTCTTTTACTTTTCACATTTTAAGAATGCATGGATCTGCAAAGGATCCTTTCTAGTATTAATTTAGCTTGTTTACCTACTTTATGTGTTAATGTTAGGAATTGGTTTCAGTCATACCTAGACCATGGTAACGGAGCTAATTAGTAAATGCATGATCAAGTACAGTGATTAAAACAAGGTAAAAAATTATTGAATTACGAACCTGTAGCTTGGAATTCTTGGCATAGCTGTTTTCCCCGCCACCTTTACTCATGGCGAGGTCATGCTCCATCTTCATGGCAAGATATCTCTGTAGCAATGCATTCAACTCTGAGCAACCTTGGTTCATGGTATACATTTATAGAACAGAAACATCGCATGCTTATCGACGACGATTCGATGGGTGATTCGCAATTCGCAAATCAATAGCTGTATATTTTTATTAGGCCGTACAGATCAGTATTGATATTTGATTTGGCAGTAGGTGGGACGTAGATATTTAATTTGGCAGGAGCTGGCACGTATAAATGCAATACGATTGATCGCATTTATACCATTGCAGAAAACACATTGTATATATGCCTTAAAAAATCAAAATCAGCTCCATACCATTGGAGTGTTCATGTTCGATGGGTGATTCTAAATGTTAAGCTCAACTTCCAGAATTTCTTGAATCCTCTTCTTATTGTTGGTCCGTCTCTTTTATGTTACTCATTTTTAAGAGTTTTTAGAGGGTGGCTTCACGGTAATGAAAAAAATTAGGCCAAAAACCATTTTTTCAATTAAATTAAACCAATTACATAATTTTTTAGACCAAAATGTTGTTGTCTCCTCCTTTCCTTCCTTCTTCGATGGTTCCTTGATAGTGAGCTTTTTGGCGACCTGCCATGGTCGGCCTTCCCCTTCATTGTTCATCACACTTTGTCCCATTGCCACTTGACCTCCTCATGAGAAGGTGGTTGAGGGAGAGAGGGTAGGATCGGAGTAGGGCTCGTTGAAGGGAAGTGAAGGATTGGAGGAGGGATCATGGAGGAGTGAATAATTAGTATATTTGCTAATTGTTGGAGTCAATGTTTAATTACGAGCGCTAATAATTTCAAAGAGTTGTCACATAAACCTATGTAGATCTCAATTTTTAGCAAATACTTTTGGAGATGATGTTATATACAATCTTAGTAGCTACAGTGCAATTTTTAGTTTATATCAATATATGTATTAGTGTATCACGGGAAACTATTTTTTTTTGTTTTCCAAGGGGTTCAGAATATGTGTCTAACCCGTACTATTTGGTTTTCTATTTTTTATAGGTTATCCTTTGGCCTATACCATAATTTTTTTTAAATTAATTAGATGCATGCCGTTGAAAAATTGTGAAATTATATTTTGACATTTTATGTATCAATCGCAAATAAATGCAGATCTCACGTATCACGGACAGATCAAGTGACAAATATGTTAACATGTAAATTGTGCTGGTGTCTAAATTCTTAATTTTTATTATGTGCTAGTTAAGTTATAAATTTTTTTGTTTAGTACTATATCATTCCTTATTGTGCTTCGTATTCTGCTATCCATTATATGGTTTGTAAACGATTAATTACAGTATTAAACCAACGTGCTGCTGTTTGGTCACATGAGGAATGGGGGACCCGTCGTGGCTTCCATGCATGGCCCAAACTATGAAACCAACCGACAGGCATGAAGACCGCGTCCAATAGTTAGGTGTTGTTACTGCTGCCCTACTACACAATCCTATCGATCAAGCTATATATACTCCGTCCGTCCCAATATATAGGAACGTATAAAAATTTTCATAAAGATCAAGAAATAGTGTTTAATAGAGTAAATCATTTTTAATTAGCATCACAAATTAATCTTTAATCTTTTGTTTCTGTGCATACAACCATGCATCTTCTTCCCATACGCTTTATTAATAGCTTTAATAACTAAAACTAGCAAAAGCATGCACTTCATAGTGTGAATAGCTTATCTAGAAGTTAATTGCTCATCTTTTCCAATGAAATAATGAGAATGCGTCTTATATTATGGGACAACTCAAAAAAATTTATGCATCCTATATATTAGGATGGAGTGTTTAGAAGAAGTCATCGTTGTTGTAATTTTGGGGACAATTCAAAAATTTGTATGAATTTCAAAATTGCGTTTGAAATTGAAACCAAGCTGACACGTGGACCACAGCCTCTCTCTCTCTCTCTCTCTCTCAATCTCTCTCTCTCTCTCTCTCTCTCCCCGCTCTCACTGCCCGGTGGCCCTGCTCTGCTCTGCCGCCGTCCTGCTCTGCTCTGCCCTGCTCTGGTCCGCGCCGCGCGCCGCTCGCGCCATCATGCGCCGCGCTGGCTCTACCGCGCCGCACCGTCCCGTCGCCGCGCAGCTCGCCTCCCCACGTCGTCGTGTGCACCTTCGGGTCAAAAGCTCGCCTCGCGCCTATAAAAGCATGGAGCTCCCCCGCCGGCCCCACGCCGGTTTCCGCGTTTCCCCAAATCCGATCATCGCCGGCACCGAAGCAATCCCGGTGATTCCGTGAGCCACAACTAAATTCCTTCCGTCCCAAACTACTAGGTAGTGCCCTAACGCTTTCGCCTCGATCAATTTCACCTCGGGCGCTCGGAGCTGTCGTGCTGCCGCTATCTCTGTCTCGGCCGCCAACGAGCCCTTCGCCGCCTCCGTCCTTCTGCGCGCCTGTTCTTGAGCCTGATAAGCATCTACGTCTCCCCCGCATGCTCCTCTTCCATTCCCTTGGCGTGTAGATTCCTAACTGGTGCGCTTGTCATTGGCGAACCTCCGATTCTGCCGCCACCGTCGCGCCACCTCGTCCGGCCATTACCGGCCTCGACGAGGGTGTCGGTAGGATCATAGGGCGCTGTAGAAGCTAAGGCGTGCACGCTCACGGTAGTAGCACCGCCGCGCCATTTACCGTTGTCGCCGAGCCGGAGGTAAACGATGACTCAGGGCCGTCAGATCAGCATCTAGATTCGTGTGGGCTTAAAGATTAGAGGCGCTGACATACGGGTCCCACCTGCCAGCTGAAAACCCCTCGCACGTCGGTTAAAACAGTGGCCGGAGTCACTGCCATGTGGGCCCTGACCCCACCAGTCTGGTTTAGTGGAGACGCCAGAGCCGTGTGCGCCTTCACCTCGTCATGGCGCTGTTGACACAAAAGAGTGAACTTCTGTGAACACACGTGCGGAAGCGTCAATTCAGTGATTGTGTCGCAACCAGAAACCAAGCGTGCCAGTCAATTTGACCTGCGAATTGACAAGGAGAAAATCGTCAGTAATATAGGCCTAATCGGCTTTTTAGTACAGCCAGATCAGGTTATTCATAATCGGCTTTGAAGAATCCGATTATAAAATCTATCGGCTTAAAGCCAGATAGGGCAAGTAGATTCAAATAGATAATCAAGTTTAAACTTTCTATTTATTTTTGGTATTTTTAGTATAATATTAGCAGTAAACTTTCTTATCAGTGTATTAGATCAAATCGAGGTATAGGTTGAATAGATTGGTTAGGCCAAGACAGTATTCAGGTCTAAATCTAGATATAAACCAATAAACCGATTTAAAGGTTTAGAACTAATAAGGGCAGATGTAATATAGATCGGTAAATGCTTGCATATGCGAGATCCTAAACATGGCATACACAAGATCGATTGAACGAGACAGTTGCATATATCAGATTCGAGAGAAAGCATATGAAATATCTAACAATCGGTATTACAGGATAAACACACATTACAGATCGATTGAATCGAGACAGTGCAATATGCGAGAACATGTTAAAGATCGGTAAATCCCGAGACAGT
>SPJY01003299.1:331043-390407 GCA_005191435.1 Raddia distichophylla
GAGGCAGTTGCATATATCGGATTCAGTAGAAAGCACATGAAATGTTTAACAATCGGTATTACAGGATAAACACACATTACAGATCGATTGAATCGAGACAGTGCAATATGCGAGAACATGTTAAAGATCGGTAAATCCCGAGACAGTCTAACATGGTTTGTACACATGAGATCAACATGATGCAGCCAGGCATACGGGTTACAAGGAGAGAATCGATTATCCCATCGAGATAGCTCTACCTGCGAGTTGAAGCCTTTCGACGAAGTCGATCGGATTCGAGAAAGTATTTGGTGTATTAAGTATTGATCCCTTTCTTACGAGGCCTAAGGTCCTATTTATACTATTACAATGTCGATACCGATACGACCTAATCTTCCGCGTCGCGCTTCTGATCCGATCGTATTTCTCTCGAAGTCTTATATTTATCGGAATATTCCAATAATCCTTTCCTTTCACCGATAAAGTCTAATTCTGTATTCAACCTAATAATTTTGATTTTACCCTTTTACTACATCCGATTTTCTTGCCAAATTTGGGTGTCAACAGGCGCGTTTTCAAAAACCATTTTCGACATTTCCGCCGGCCTGCGTGGGCGCGTGCGTGATGTTGGGCCGTGGGCTGATTTCACCGCTGGGCCGCTCCGTTCGCCGGCTCGGCCCGAAGGATTTTATTCTTTTTTCAGCGTTTTAATCATTTTTTTAGTTATAGAATTAGCTTTTGCTTTAATTAAAATAGCTAAAGACTCCCAAAAATTCTAGAAAAATTTAGATAATACTAGAGAACATATTCAATTTTATAAAAATATAACCATGACCACTGTATAGGGGAATTTGGCACTGTTAGTTGAGAATGTAGATTTTCCTATATAGAAATGGTTAATGTAATTCTAGGGTAACTGTTGGGTATATTAATTAATGAATTAGACCCCAAATATTCTTTAGAAAATATAATGGATAGGTAAAAGTCTTAACAAATTTAGAACATTTACATTTGCCCTTAGTACTTAAATATATATTCATAGGAATATTAATTGCTAAACCCAACAAATAAATAGCTCATTGAATTAATTAAGGACTAACCTTAAAAAATTTATCAATGAGTGATATAACGTGGGATTACCTCATTTTTGTAAGAGCACCTAGTAAAATATCAACTCCGATAAGCTTTACCCCGTACGTAGGTTGGATTTTGAAAAGTCGTCATCTTATGTTGCTTAGAAACCCTAATCACCCAACTATAACCTTACCGTACGAAATCGTATTTTGGGGAATAGTAAACTATTATACAAGGATAATATTATCTATTAATGCACTCTATCATGCATGGCATTTCATACGAAGGCTAGTATCGTTACCCGATCTTATAATATAGTGTCAAGGACAAACCTAGGTCGCGCATGCATCATGATTTCTGTTTGCATTAGTTAGTAATTATTGGTTTGATTGTATGATTAGACATAGGCGATCCTGAAGGAAGGTTTGGGGGCGCCGAGGAGGAACACCTATCTGAGCAAGGCGAGTTAACACTTACTCTTTAGATGTTTGTCCGTAATAGGGAGAGACCGCGACTTTCCCTAGTGCGGATTAACATCACTAATATCATGATTCATTACCCAGTTTTCTGTTAAATATTTTGTTTAGTATCTAAATGCATGCTTAGTATACTGCCTAGTTGTTAATCATGTAATTTTTATACATGCCTGCCTTTGACCTGTTTAGCCTTAATCACTTCCTGGATTGTGATTATTCTTGTTAGCCTATGATTAGTCTGGTAACCACTTTAACCCAACTTAATGGGTAAAACTTTTGGGAGTCTTTAGCTATTTTAAATAAGTCAATAACTATTTTGGTAGTCTTTAGCTATTTTTAATCACTTTCTAGAATTTTTGGGAGTCTTTAGCTATTTTAAATAAGTCAATAACTATTTTGGTATTTAAATAAATGGTTAAATCGCTAGAAATGGATTAATTCCCTCGGACCGAACCAACCGACGAAGCGGCCCAGTGACAAACGCGGCCCACGGCCCATGCGCGCACGCGCCCTCGTTGGCCGGGACGGCAATGCCGAAAGCGGGTTTTCGAAAGGCGCCAAGGCAGCGAGAAAGCGTCCACCTCCAAGGACGCCTCCACTAAACTGCTAGGTGGGGCCAGGGCTTACTGGACAGTGACGCAGTACCGCGGTTTAAGCCAACGCGCGTGAGGGGTTTTCTGGCCGGTGGGACCCGCACATCTTTGTCTCATCGCTACACTGCCTGCACGAATCTTAACGCATGATCTGATGGCTCCTGGTCGTCGTCTTCCTCCAGCTCGACGACGTGGCCCGGCGGAGACGGCAAACAAAAATGTGCTCAACTTCGGCCAAGAGCATTCTAGCTACGACATCTACGCGTCCTAAGGATCCTAACGACGCCCATGCCGTGGCTAGAGGCAGCCCGACGCGGCTGCGCGATGGCGGAGGCACAGCCGAAGGCTCGCCGGAGACACACGTGCACGCTACGGATCTACATGCTACGGGATTGAACGGAGAGCATGAGGAGATGATGTGGGTGCGTACGGAGCTCAAGGATGGGCACACGGAGGGACGGAGGCAGCTGACGACGAGGAGCCCGTCGACGGCCGAAACAGGGGCGGCGCCGACACGGTAGCTCCGTGCACCTCCAGTGAAATTAAGAGAGGGGGAAGCTTATAGGATGAGTGAAGGAGGCTCGGGGCGAGAGGAATCGGGAGAATGGCTCATGAAATGGCCGGGATTGCTTCGGCGCCAGCGAGGAGAGATTTTGGGGAAAGCGGGAAAGGTAAGGCCGGCGGGGTGGCCAAGGGTTTTATAGGCTCGGGACGATGCTTCTGGCCCAAAGGCGCGCTCAGCGAGGAAAGGGGACGAGCGACATGGCGACGGGACGGTTACGGCGCGGCGCGGCGTAAACGGCGCGGCCTGAGCGCGGCGGCCAGCGGCGGGGTGATGATAGCACGGGCGGCGCGGCAGAGAGGACGCGACGCGTGAGCGGCGGTTCAGAGCAGGCGGCAGAGCAGAACCAAGTGGCGGACAGGGCCACCTGGCAGGGGAAGAGAGAGAGAGAGGAGGAGAGAGAGAAGAGGATAAATGGGGCCCACATGTCAACGCAAATTCAATTGAAATTTGTATTTTAAAAATTTTAAATTGCCCCCAAAAATTGGCTGTTACATGGATGCACTGGCGAAGTGAATGGAATAGGGGATAATCATGGTATGGGGATTGATAAGGTATATAGATATCATGGCGGATAAAAAATACATGCAAAATGGCTTGAGAGAACAAATATTATGTGTGCCTGTTGTAATAACGAACCGACTTATATGTACACGGAGCGACACGCCTGTTCACTTGAAATGTGGGAAAATCTTTATATGTATATAGATTATATGGTCTATGCCCCTATACGAATTGGCACAGATATATTTATGCCAGGTTGTAGTTAGGGCTGACACATATATATAGTTAGTAATACGTGATAGTTAGTAATTAGCACCTAACACATATAAGTTTTTGTTGTGCCTTTTAAAGAACCAACATAGTAAACCACATTTGTACCGGTGTTACATAAAACCAAAACTAATGTGGTGATAAATATGACTTGTGGTAGTCGATACTTTGATAATCACTATCTCTCACTTGCACGAAATTATTTCTAACTAATTAGGGTATACACATATGTATGCCAGAAGAAGTACGGTGTGTGTCCTCACCAGGGAGGTTGCCTCTAAGCTAGGTCATAGATGTGCAAGCATCTACTTGTATGTGGTGTGCATGTCGAAAATAGTATATCCTATAATAATGATGTAAGGATGGTGGCCTAAAATTATCAAATGTGGCCGGAAAGTTTTAAATTTTAATTCTTCTGAGCCGAGGGACAAGAAGTGGTGTGGGGACAAGCATTCATTGGACGCTTCCACTATGGACAAGATATAACCATTCACTTATGTAAATTCCCTTGTATCTCTACTTTAGTTTCACATTGATGCGGCACTTTGGTCTACCTTCTCACATTTTAATATGAAATATCTTTCTTGCTGAACCAAAGTAGATAAAGTGGGGGCAACACAGCCATATATATTGTGGTAGGATAACCTTAGAGCCCTTAGGTTAAGCCTTTTTAAGGTCATTATCGCCTTAATTTGGCTGTAAGCGGTGCTCTCTCCTGTATTGGAAAGAAAAATCATTCCAAACATATACATCCCAAAAACATTGCATCAAGCATCATGTCATTCACAAGGAACACTCCTTTGTCGGTTCACCCATCACCTACCCAAGCTTTGGCTAGCCGGCGGCAGCTAAGGGATGAATGACATTTATATGGATGGTTTTCGCTCTAGAATCGAAGGCTTACACAGTGTGGCCTCTTTGGTTCGTGGTTCTGATACGGCTCTAGTTCGGTTTGTAAAAAAAAATTGTTATTTTGTATAGACCATTCACCGTGACATTTTTATAATATTTTTTGATGCTTCGTGGAGCTTTTCTAAAAGATCTTTAAAATATTTTTAAATAAATGTTTTAGTCTTTTCAAATATGTTTTTAAAGACCTTTAACTTTTTTCGTCCGAAACCAAAATCAAACCACAACCAGGAATCAAAAGTGTCACCATGTTGGAAATTAATCTTAAGGTGTTTTATTTACGGTTTGCATTTGGTGCATGTTGTTTGCACTGATACATGGCATCGTTATTGGAGCTGATTCTCCATGTAGCACTTTTGTTCATTACAACGAGCCATGAGAGCTAGTTGCATGCATCGACGTACAGCATGGTACCGTACGCACGTAAATGCGATGAGTGTGGCCTGCATGTAGGATGAGCTTGTTGACTTGACAATTAAGTTAATGGCTTGTTGCATGCGTGTATATAGGTTGCCTGGCTCGAAGACTCTGCTTGGTGTCAGTCGTGATCATGGCGAATCCATACGTACATATTTATATTTTTATTTACACGGAGCTCTCCACTCCACGCTTGTGCTTTGACTTCTCGCGCGTCCATGTCGACAGAAGAGCACCGATCGTTCGTTAAGCCGGAATGATATCTTATCACCTTTATATAACTAATATATAAAATTATTTCTTTCATCACCTACTCGAAAATACACTCACACGTATAACTATTTCTTTCACCGTCTACTCGACAAGACGAGGCGGATAACTTGCCCCTTATTTTTTTATGGAAAAATAGCTTGTCCCTTCATTTTTAGCATGACTCTAAAATACTGTAACTTAAGATAGAGTGTCTGGTTAAGTAAACGAATCTTTTATAGTATAGTGTAAAATGTGAAGGAAATTTAGAGAAAAGAATAGAGGGAGTTGTTAATAGTGAAATAGAGGACGGAGATTAGGTCTTGGTGTGGATGCAGGATGCTCCTAGCCGCGCGCGTTCATTCCTTCTCCGCCGGTTTCATTCCCGGCTCTGCCCATTTTTCCTCAGCGAGCGCTTTTTCCTCACCAAACAAGTGTTGCTGAGCTTCTAAGTTTGGGCCATAGCCGGAGATCAGGCCTTGTTTGTTTCAGATTAACGTAGCGTTGCGTTTTACTGTAGCAAATTTGTGATCCCCTCAAAACACGTCTTAACGAGTTCAAAAAATTATGAAAAAAATATTTTACAAACTTTAAGAAGTACTATTTAAAACCCCACAAGAATGACTACAAAACATTACATCATTTGGCTTATACAAAAATAACAAAATTTAATTTAATTTAATTTGTTGGGCTTGAAAAAAAAAAGAAAAAAATCCTTGTCACCGAGGGTTGAGCCTGGGTCACCGGGAGTGTTCATCACTGCACCATAATAAGGAAAGTTGTATATAGTCCTATTTTCAAAATTATAAAGGATCTAAGTAGTAATAGGCTTTGCAGCAATGATGCCAGAAAAACTAATGCAAGTTTAAGTGGACGCGGAAGCCGAATTTAAATTCAAAGAGCTAAACGAGATTTTTACTCCATTATACGTACATGTGCATGCATGTGTTCTATCCATTATACGTACAAAAGAGATTTAATTCATACTCTTGCCTCTTGCTGTCTTTTAGGTCCAGAGACATTAAAGTGATTAAACCGAGTCTAAAGGAGTCACTTAATCATTTATTTACTCGTAGAATAATAATTACTCCCTCCGTTCCAACTTGTAGTTCGCTGTTGATTTTTGGAGACGCCTTTTAAGTTTTAACCATTCGTCTTATTCAAAAAATAGTGCAAACATGCAAAAATATAAGTCATGCTTAAAATATGTTTAATAATAAAACAAATCACAACAAAATAAATAATATTTACGTATATTTTTTTGAATAAGACGAATGTTAAAATAAAACATCCAAAAGTCAACAGTGGACTACAATTTGAAACGGAGGGAGTATATGCCTATGGTCTTCTTTTCAGGGCCAGGAGGATAACGGAATACTTGGTCTTCTCCCTCTCAAGGTGGTCTGCAACATTGGACGCGTATTTCCGGAAGATCTGATCAATCACGGAGTCGCCGAAATGGCTGGCGAACAGGGGCCCCATCACTGCCCTCATGCTCTCGGCGACGTTGATGCCGCTCTGGAAGCTGTCATGGACGTCGTCTCCTTCCGAGTCATCGTAAGGATCCCAGTTAGACTGGAACAGCTTGATCGCAGCGATGTCCAACTGCTTGCTCTGACCGACCACTGCCTTCACTTCGTCGACCGATGGCCCGTAGATGGGCAGGTTGAAGGAGTCGAGCTTCTCCTTCTCCACGAGGCCCTGCCGTCATGTTCATGATTAAGAGTTAATTAGCTTCACGTGGTAACTTGGGTAGTAACTTGTTCTTCAAAAGATTTAGGCCACGAGAACTGGTATAAAATTAACTATCGAGTTTGCAAATTCTCAGCCACCAGGAAAATATCAAAAGCTTTTCGGTCGATCTTCAACTTTCCTATGTCGCCGCCATCTTCAGCCTCTTTGGTAGCCGCCACCGCCGTTGTGCCATTGGGGTTAGGGTTAATGTTCAGGTTGAAGACGAGGATCGATATCCTGGTGCCCCGGGTTTAGGAGGAGAGGTCAAGGAGGCGGCGGATGGCGGTGGGGTGGGGATCTTGGTGGGGTGGCGAGGCATCGGCGGTAGCGCCGGGGCCACTGGCTCTGGCCAAGGTGGCTGCACGGCGAAGGAGGAGGATTCCAGTTAAGTTGGGTGGGGTAGTGCTAGCAGTGGGGTGGGGGTAGAGCTGCGAGGCGTCGGCAGCGGAGGGGGGAGGGGAGATGGCGATGTGGTCGGGATCATATCAGGTAGGTACAAGAGAGGGAGAGAGATGAAAAAGAGGAGAGGGAGAGATCTAAACCATTAAATTGAGATTCAACGGTATAAAAAATCGACTTAGAAACTTTCAGTTGGCTGACAGCCAGTCGGTCTCATTAACTAATACCGACATGCTCTAAACAAGAAATGTTGTGTACCTCCTCAACAAGAGCCTGCACTGATTGTGCAAGCAATCCACACAGATGGTTCAGGTCTCCTTCGTACACATCCTCGTTCTTCCTCCCAAGAAATGTGAGCACCATGTGCCCGCCGAGCACTAGTTCTTCGCATCGCAGCTCGAGGAACAGCAACAGATCCTTCCGAAACTGCTCCTGGTACAGCTCCACGACAGATGGTGGCGTAGTCCTCGTGATGTAAATGTTCCCTTCATTTAGGTACCTTATCCTCTTGCCCTCCAACCCGTCAGGAACCTGCATGACGTAATTAATTAACGCCAATTTTAGTTAATCCATGGTTAACAACAGAGAGGTAGAGGTAAATGTAAATGTAAATGTAAACTCTGTCCTGTTAGTTTGGTACCCGAGAGCGCCAGTGGAGGCAGTACGACGAGTGGAAGAGATGAACAGTCTGACGAGGGAAGAGTCTGGTGTAGTAGGAGCCCGGAAGCCCAGCAATGTAGCATGGAGGCAGCATCTCTCGCTTGTGATCTGCTGCAATCGAGTCCCTGAAACGCTGAAGCGACTGGAAGATCTGGTTGAAGTCGTTGCCTGGCAGATCGTTGAGGAAGAACTGGACCTCCACAGCCACAGAAGTGCCGCTGATCAGCTGGTGGCCATGGCAGCCTATCGCTTCCATCGCCTTGGAGACGAAGAGGAGCGAGTTCTCACCGGAAGAGCAGCCCAGGTCAGCTACAGTCATTGCTGCAGGGAGGAGGGCCATGTAGATTTCTCCCAGAGACTTGTCGAGCACCGGCTGTGTCTCCCGCAATGTTTTTCGCTGCATAATTGCAACGCTAATTGGTCCGTATCAATCTAGCCTGATACTAAGAACAGTACTGAACGTATGATACTAAGAACAGTACTGAACGTATGATACTAAGAACAGTACTGAATGTATGATACTAAGAACAGTACTGAACGTATTATACTAAGAACAGTACTGATTGTATGATACTAAGAACAGTACTGATTTCGATGTTTAGAAGAAAAAGATTTGTTCGCAAACCTGAAGCCTTGAGTTGTTGAGGTAGCTGCTCTCTCCGTCCCCTTGGGCCATATGCAAGTCACGCTCTATCTTCATTGGCTACCCAAAAATACTCTCTACTGATCGGTTCGTCCTTTGCTCAATACGAACTTTGCGAATATATAAGATGATGCCCGATTTCTGCTATATGTAGAAGATAAATTTTACAGTGGTTATTTCCATTTTTGGATGTATCATAAAGATGTGCTTAACTGGAATGATGTGACATCTTCCTACTACCATGACTTTTGAGTCACCTTGTTATTATTTTAAATAAAAGCTCGCACAACACAAACATAGAAGGCTATGCATGGAATTAAAAAAAAAACCATGTTTACAAGTACTGTTCAAATCTTTATAAAAAAATATATTTGATGATTTCGTCCTTTTAAATTTTCGTTTTCGTTTTCTATATTAATCCATGCTTGCAAAGTGCCGGTCGAATTTTGTTACATTAATTTCGATTCGATCAAATGTTATATAAGTTTATCCTTTTTATTTTGTTTTTTCAAATTTAAGTATAGCTTCAGCAAAAAATAAAATACATTGAGTTAACTCGAGATATAATAACTTTTCATGCATGCATTACTGTCCACCGTCTCTTCAACCGTCCCTTAGAAGAGAGAGAATGAATTAAATGAAATTTTAGAGACCATCACCCCATTGTGGCCTTGCGAGGTATCTAAGCACAGTTTCTTCGTCTAGGATGTGTTTAGTTACCCGGATGAGATGGTTCCTTTATGAGATGGTACAGAATTTATGTACATCTATTTATTTGGTTGGTGAATCTTACCAAATCATCATGAGCAGTGAAATACAAAAAAATAGAATGCTCTCTCAATATGTTGTATGACTTCGCTCGTTTGATTTGGTTCAAACAACACCGTACAACTTTCTCTCGCAAGCTCTTATTTCTTCTTAATTCATATTTTTTATTTTGTAGTATGTCAAATATCAAATTAATTTCAATTTTGAATTCATTTTAGATTTGAAATTTGATTTAAAATTTTAATATGTTTTGAATACGTTTCATTTTTTTAAAATGATTTGAATTTCCAGACTAAATTTTGAATTTATTTTTTGAATTTGGGTTGATTTTAAATTTCAAATCATTTTTTATAACCTGCTTGAATCCTGAATTGAAAATACGACTTGAGTTTTGAATCTAAATTTTGAATTGAATTTCGATTTGGTTTGAATTTTGAATTCAAAATTTGATTTTAATTTGAATTTGATTAAAAATTCAAATGTTAAATGTAGTTTGAATTTAAAATCTAATTCAAATATTGAATACAATATGAATTTTAAATTTAAAAATTGGTTTGAATGTTGAAGTTAAATTGATCATTAAATTTAGTTTAAATCATCCAAAATAAAAATATATAAATTAGATTAAATTTTCTCAAGATTTAAAATGTTAGTCGATAGTATTTGAATATTTGATATATTCTATGCCATCCCATTCAAGAAGTAAACAAAATCTTGTATGATCTTGTTTAACCAACCAAACATCTCACTTGAATTATACCGTAGGGAATAGGGCTGGAACTTTAGCTCGTGACTCGCGAGAAGCTCGGGCTTGGCTTGGAAAAAGCTCGGGCTTGGGCTCGGCTCGTTTACAAACGAGCACGAGTCGAACACGTTTTTCAGCTCGATCTAAAAACGAGCACGAGCCGAGCCAGGCCTAACTCGCTTGTAGCTCGTATAGATTATGTCATTATGTACATATTTGATGCTATTGTTAATTAATTGTAACTTGTAAGCTAATATTGTTATGAACTTGATGCTATTAGTAATTTATGTATGAAACTTATAGGCGTTAGGCAATACCTAGCTAGTTACTCCCTAGTACCCGGCTCCCTGCTTAATTGCAAACAATATTTTCAGATTTTGCAAACAAGCTCGCGAGCGCTCACGAGCTGCTCGCGAGCTTTACCGAGCCCGAGCCGAGCTGGCCTTTCAGCTCGGTCATCCAAGCGAGCTGAGCCGAGCTGGCTCGCTCGCGAAAACGAGCCGAGCCTGAACACCCATAGCTCGCTCAGGCTCGGCTCATTTCCACCCCTAGTAGGGAACCATTCCAATCAATTTGTACCATTCTATACAGATTCAATCTGGTACAAACAACCAAACACACCCTTAATTAGCATGCGCTGTGGAGTGGATCTTATGTGGCATAAATATCTTATACTAGAAACACAAAGGAAAGGTGTTGTGGCAAAGGGGATTCGGTAGAAAGTTCAACGCTGGTTTCTCATCGTTCCTTTCTCCTGGGATTCTGCACAGGGACGGTTTCTAGTTTAAGGGACTCACGCACCCTCTCTCCGCTATAATTGTTGTCTAGATCAGCTTTTTAACATATGTGGCAAATTAAGGGACGACAGAAGAGATTGCATTGGAGCTGCTCTAAATCAAATGAATTAATGGCATTCCGTGCATGTATTAATGGAAATTGAATGGATTAATTGCTTTTCATGAGCGATGTTTTAATTTACCTCTATGCGGTAAGATCTAACCATAACCATGACTTTTGAATCAAACTTATCAATGGTTCTAAACAATCTAACGCACCCTAAAGAAATCTCATTGCAATTATGCAACAATTCTAGTTGTAATAATTCCTTGCTTGGTTGAGTATGTTAGTTAAATTACTGGTGTGTGCTTGTAAGGCTTAGAAGTTCCGGTGTCGTTGAAAACTCTGGAGAGTGTTTATTTTGCAACTAAGTATTGTGTTGGGTATTTTTGTTCGGTTAACGACTGCCACGGCTACTCTGGTTTGTTTGGGCCCACATGCAAGTGACATGCGGATTCTTCAAGGGCATGACATCAAAGCAAATTCGCTCTCCTCCAAGGTGGTTGCGTGCTTAGAGCATATTTAATGGTGATTGCATTTGCTGTCTATTTATAATACCGAACATTATAGTATCTATCTCTTACGTAGTACTATCTCCGGTCATGAGAACAAGTCGTCGTTGACTTTTTAACACGTCTTTGACCATTCGTTTTATTCAAAAAACTACGTAAATTATTATTTATTTTGTTGTGATTTGTTTTATCATTGAATGTACTTTAAACATGATTATATTTATCCATGTTTGCAATAAATTTGTGAATAAGACGAATGATCAAAGGCGTGTTCAAAAGTCAATGGCGACTTGTTTTTATGACCGGAGGTAGTATTATATTAAAGCGGAGTCAAAAGGTGGCTCAGGTCTACCTGTGTCCTCCTCCGATTGTAACTTTGTCATGGCCAGACACTTGGTGCGTCGTTGAATTACATATCCAGTTCATAGCGTGCGGATTACACATATTATGGAGTTATCAAGAGCTAGGGATTCGAAAAGCGATGGAAATTTTTTTTTCGAAAAAGGAAGCTTTATAAAAACGTCCAAGCACAATACATCAAAAGGATACAAAGTCTTGGCATAACTTCCGGCCTCTGCAAACACACACAGCCAGATAACAAGAGAGACAAACACACTCTAGTGGCCCTCAATCCGAAGACTAGATTGCCACCCATGTGTCTGGGAGAAAAAATCCTTGGTCGTACGCACCAAAAGTCGCGAACCCTCCGTAGCCGACTCTTGTAAGTCCGCCCTCTGGAGGATAGCCCAACTCGTAAGCCAATGCGCCGTTGAAAGAATAACCTGCAATGGAAAAAAAGAACTCTTTCTTTTAAAAACCAAATCATTCCTGCAAATCCAGAGTGACCAACAAAACGCGGCAGCTCCTAGCAGAAATAAAGGTCTCAGCCTTTCATCAAAGCTCTTTAACCACGAACCAAACATCATATCCACACCGGTTGGTTGTTTAACCCCAGTGGCGACAAACAAAACACTCCAAACCGCACGAGCAAAGCGGCAATCAAAAAACAAATGCTTAATTGTCTCATTCTTGTGACAAAAGCAGCAAGTCTGACTTCCAATCCAATTTCGTTTGGCTAAATTATCTTTTGTAAGCAAAACCCCACGCCGCAAGTACCAAAGAAAAATTTTTATCTTCAAAGGAGCCTTTAACTTCCACAAGTTTTTATTTAACTTTGGGATATCGAAAGATATTAACGCAGAATAATGTGATTTTACCGAGAACTGCCCGTTTGATGTCAGATTCCAGTAAAATAAATCATGTTCATAGGTTAATTCAACTCCGTCATTGCGAGACAACGGTCAGCACTTTGGGCCGTGCCGGGCCGGCACGGAGTGCCAAAATCCAGACCCGGCACTGCCCAAAGCACGGCCGGGCCGGCTTCGGGCCGGGCAGGCTTCGGGCCGGGCCAGCCCGAGCACGGCACGAGTAAAATAACAGCAGGCAAAATAATTTTTTAGAAATTCATACGTTGCTCAAATGAAAAAGTTGTTTATACAAAAACGATGCGCCTCGAAATTATCTACAACGTTTGTGTTCAACCCAAATTCATCCGAGCATCATAAGACCTCGAAAATTGCGAATTACCGAGGACGGTGCTGTCGGCCTGAAAGCAGGCAGCGACAAAAATATTTTTTATAAATTCATACATTGCTCAAATGAAAAACTTGTCTACATGAAAAAGATGCGCCTCGACATTATCTACAACTTTAGTATTGAACATAAATTGATCTGAGCAATGAAAGACCACGCAAAATATAAAAAACTGACTCGTGCCTCTATTTGGGCCGGGCCGGCCCAAGCACGGCCCGTACAGTCAGGCCTGGCCGGGTGGCACGCCGTGCCTGGTTTCCAGGCCCGGCCCGGCACGCCATTTCGGGCCGTGCCGGCCCGGCCCATCAAAAATCATGCCGGGCCAGGCCACGGGCTTGAAAAATCGGGCCGTGCCCGTGCCAGCCTACCTGGCCCGGCCCATTCTCCCAGCACTATGCAAGAGACATGCGGATTCTTCAAGGACATGACATCAAAGCAAATTCGCTCTCCTCCAAGGTGGTTGCGAGCTTAGAGCATATTAAATGGTGATTGCATCTGTCTATTTATAGTACCGAACGTTATATTATACTAAAGCGGAGTCAAAAGGTGACTCCGGTCTACCTGTGTCCTCCTCCGTTGCAACTTTGTCATGGCCAGTCACTTGCGTCGTTGAATTACATATATCCAGTTCATAGCGTGCGGATTAAACATATTATGGAGTTATCAAGAGCTAGCGATTCGAAAAATAATGGAAATGTATTCAGCTACTTGGTGGTCTCTCTTTATGGAGCTGTACAAGTGGTACATTACCAATCGTTATAGCAATATTGTAATTGTTCTTTTCAGAATAGCAATATCGTATAACTTTGAGATAGAGAAAATTGTCATGATGAATAGTGTGAAAACCAAAATATTACAAATACGAGTTAAATATAACCCGCTAGATTCTTTAGTCTTGCAAACCAAAAATTATAAATTACGAGTAAGTCTAGTCCGCAAGATTCTTTAATTAGGCTTCATCTGCTTGGTATCTTGCGGTTAGAGACAAGGCAATGACATCCCATTTCCCTCTCTTTCTCTCAACGTACTTGGCGGCAATGCATGCAAACCTTGAGAACACCGCATCCAATACGGACTCCCCGAAATGGCTCGCGAAAATATTCTCCATGATCGCCCTTGTGCACTTGGCAATGTTCAAGCCACTCTGGACAGGGTTGAGCACAACGTCTCCTTCAGAATCATCGTAGGGATCCCAGCTCAAATCAAAGAGTTCGACGTAATTGGTTTTAAACAGCTTGTTCTGAGCTATCACCGTTTGAACTTCATGGACTGATGGGAAGTATTTTGGCAGATTGAAGGAGTCAAGTCTTGCCTTCTCCACGAGGCCCTGTTTTTGACCGACAGTGAAAAAAGAAACTCATTTAAACAATGGAAACTGAACCACACACAGGTAATGGTTTTAAACAATAGTAGTGAGTAGCGTAGGCTTGTAATTAACCTCTGTAACAAGAGATTGAAATGCCTGTGCAAGTAACCCATAAATAACTGATGGTTCTCCATCTAATACATCATAGCTCTTCCTTCCGACAAAAGTGAGTAGCATCTGACCTCCGGGCGCAAGTTCTTTAGAGCGCATCTCAAGAAAGGTCGAGAAATCCTTTTCAAATAGTTTTTGGTATAACCTCACTGTTGGCATGGGTGTGGTCGTTGCGATGTAGATATTTCCTTCATTTAGGAGTTCTTTCTGTATGGTCTCCTCAAATATCTAGACAAAGAAAGAGATTATTTTTACGATATATATTGGTAAATATATCCGAATAATAGTACAATTAAAATCTAACGGTCTGAGTCAGGGTTTCACACGAAATATATCAGGATTGTAGTATGAGATATAAAAATTCAAAATCGATATAAAATGTTATATCGAGAGGAATAGATGGTTTGTATTTGATTTTTATACATTTTAAAATTCTCTAAACAGATAAGGAATATGTATTGTTGATACTCGCTAAAACTAATGGAAATAATATTCAATATCAAAATTGGGCAAGTAAAATATATGTTTATTTCTAAAGCCACCGCATCATCTAGAGGCAACGTTTTGTGACGACAACAAAAACGTTAATTTCATCCATGCAATGCCATATATAACGGAAATATCATCATTAAAGTCAATATTCCTAATATAAATGATATCATGGACTTTTTTTACCACTATATACTCTTCAAATGCTCTTCCTCTTCACTATGCAAAACATGTCATTAATGTAATTCTAAGGGAGAATTGCCCTCGTACCATTAAGTTGAGACCACATTTCCAAAATACCACTAAAAGGCATGGCAGTTCCAAAATGCCACCATTGCTAGCTGTTTCCCTCCAAAACGCCATTATGAACTAACTGAAGCTAATAGAGCTAACAGAAGCTAGCAAAAAAATCTATTTGCCCTTGTATTTGCACATTTGCTGGATAGCTGAACGTATACAGCCAATTTCAGAGTGAATAACTGAACGTATACCACCAATTTCAGAGTGAACAACTGAACGTATACAACCAAATGAATAATGATTAGATGACCATATATATACCACCAAGGACAAAATGACGAATCATCTGAACCAATCTAATCTACTGATGCATAAGCGCGAGAAAGAAACATGAACAAAATCAACAAATTACGAAGATAAGAACTTGGAGACTTAGAGATGATGTGTGGACATGCTTCGTTGGGGCAGCCGAGGAGCTTACTCGGTGGAGCACGGCGGGATGGCGGGGAGGCGAGCCCGCCGAGGCCGGCGGGGAGGCGAGGCCGACGGGGAGGCAGGGAGGCGAGGCCGGCGGGGAGGCGAGCCCGCCGAGGCCGGCGGGGAGGCGAGGCCGGCGGGGAGGCGAGGCCGGCGGGGAGGCGGGGAGGCGAGGTCGGCGTCGAGGCGGGGAGGCGAGGTCAATGGGGAGGCGAGTGGTGGGGATTCTGAGGAGATGAGGATTTTGACTGCTATGACGGTGGTGCTATTTTGAGCGTAACGGATAAAACGGTGGTGCGATTTTGGAACTCCTTAGTTTTTGAGTGGTATTTTGGAAAGGTCTGTTTTACTTAATGGCATAAGGGCAATTCTCCCTAATTCTAAACCATCATTAGTGTCAGTTTGTGAATTGGCATATAATAATAGGCAATAATATGTGTCCGGTTATATGTGACGATTTGGAATTGGCACATATAACTCATTCTCTCTTATAGTTTATGCCAAAAACTGACATAGAAATATTTTAAAAAAATATTAAAAAAATTGCTAGCCTAGCTAGTGGCTACTTACTAGTTACGGTACCCTACCTATCTATATCTAAAGCTAGTTGTCGCTATCGGTAAAGGCCATCTCAGGGCCAATAGAAGCTTGCATCATTGTCATCGTTGGAGGGTATGGCGAGGCTATCCATAGGGTTTGAGGCTATGCATCATTCATCGGACCCTCGCATCGATCCAGTCGCCTTCTCCAACAATGAGTCCCCTATATCTGACAAGGGGGTGATTGTCCTCCTCCTCCTTCTCCTTCGCTCATGAATAGTGGGATCATACACCAAAGTATATGAGGACAAAATCAATGATGTATCCTGTTGGCACCATTAATTGCTTTTGTGCTCTCCTCATCATTCTCCTCGTCAATCAGCTCCTTCTCACGGGGCTTGGCGAGGCTAGTGGTGAAAAGCAGGTGGTCGAACATGGTGGTCATGGCAATGGAGGCGTTGGCGACTACACTATGGTGGCAACACCAAAGATCGAATAGGGATCAAGGAGGAAATGGGAAGTTGGAGAGAGACTAAGATTGAGAGGCCGGAGAAGTTAAGGATTTTGCAGATGAGGTTCAAATTTGACATGATTGGAGTAAATTATATACAGATCGTTCATGGGAAAAAAATTGCCCGGAAACGCCATGGATTATTATTATAATTTATTTTCTAAACTCAGGATTTATGTCATGTGTGTGTGTGTCTGTGTGTGTAGAAAGCATATCTGTAGCATTCAAGCTAGTGTACGTTTTTATATATAATTACATACCATATATGGTGCACAATAAGAATACCAAACGACTTGATCGATAATGCTTAGTTGCGTTCTTTAAATCATAATTACTTCGCCTAAAATGTCTAATAGAATAAGTTTTCTGATTACCTCAGAGCGCCAGTGCAGTGAAAACATGGAATGAAACAGGTGAACACTCTGGTCGGGAAAAAGTTTAGTATAGTAGGATCCCGGCACTCCAACAACATAGGAAGGAAGCAACGTCACTGCTTGTCTGCTGTGGTCTGTAGAAACCAATTTATCCAACTGCTCTAAAGATTTGAAAAGATAATTGAAGTCATTGCTAGGTAGATCATTTAGAAAGAACTGAAGATCCCGAGGGTGGTGAGCTATCTTGTCACAATGTTCCTTCATGGCTTTGATCACCATAGAGACAAATACTATCGTATTTGGCCCAGAAGAGCAGCCCAGGTCAGCAACAACTATCGTCTTATTGGCAAGATCTGCAGTGTACACTTCTTTAATGGCTCTCTCGATCATCATCTTGGTTTTAAGCAAAGCTTTTTCCTAACAAGTATAAGATCAGTGAAACAGATACGAGTGCCAGCGCTAAATTAAAAACTATCAACTCCTGCGAGAGACGATGTGAGCAAGCATGCAATCAGGGGGGATTAAAGGAACCTGCAGCCTGGAATTCTTGGCGTAGCTGGTTTCCCCGCCACCTTTACTCATGCCGAAGTCACGCTCCATCTTCATGGCTACGGAGCTGAAGCGGGGTACGTAAGTACGTTGATGCAATTTCCTAGTCTTGTTTCGTAGTAGCAACTAGCAAGCTTAAGGATGATGCAACGGTGAGAGCAAGACAATGTATATAGTAGCACCTCAATATTATGGAACAGGGTAGTGTAATGTCTCCAAGTGCAAAAGTGGATGAAAGCGAACGTGCAAAAATGGATGACAGCGAGAGCTGTCCGCATAATTCTAGCATGGGTGTGGGCGTGGCCACGTGGGTGGGCATGATAGGTCCAAGCTGATCCATATCCATGGAGGGAGGTTGGCCATGGTTCGATCCAAGCTGACCCATATCCATGGAGGGAGGTTGGCCATGGTTCGATCCACATGGAGCACGTGCAGTGACCAAGGATTTAAATTTCGGTAGAAGAAAAATTTCGGTTGCCAGCGAAATTACCGAAATTCGCGAAATTTCAAGAAATTTAGAACGAAATAAAAATAGAAATTTTGAATTTTTGAAAAAATTGGGAAAAATTGCTTGTCTCAAACTTCGAACCCAGGTCTTAGGCCTTGTCCTTGTTTGTGCTTACCAACAGGCCAAAGGAGACCTTGTGACAAGACCATGTGTGCCTTTATTTTATACCTTACTTTTAAATTAGGTTTAAATATATTCAAAACGAAATATCGACAGCGTTTCGGCAGCCAGCGAAGTACCTGAAATTCGCGAAATTTCGAACGAAAAAAAAAAATCGTTGGCAGTGACCACCATGACTATCTTTATTTTGGCGTGGATATTAATTAATAGATACATGGCCCCACAAAACGTCTTATTCAAAAAATTGTCATTACGAGGCCTAACCATGCATCGCAAACTTTGAAAAATTATATAAATGCCAACCTCAGCCATTTTTATGCCTCTGCTTCTTCACGCCAAAAGTTGATTGTCCATTAACACATGTGGACTTGGGATCAATAGAACCAATACTGAAATAGGTCAAACAATCACATTGTGGTCGGGCTATCCAAACAGTAAATTTTGTGAGCAGGTACCACTCTTAGGGCCAAGATTGAGCGGCTCTAGGATGGACAACCTAGCGACGAACCACAATCTAGAACAGAGCAAAACAATTTGAAACATTCTAGGATTTTGATTGAACTTGAGGGCCTAGATTATATACATCCGAACTATTTCACCCGCTTTGCACTCACACGTATAGGGAATCTTGAGGATAAAGTGTTAATTATACTTCTAGTTCTCCTGTTTGCCCCTGGTCGGGTCGTTAAAGCGGGGTCTGCTCGTCTTTCTTCCTTGCTTGCCTCCCTTTTCTAGCCTTCACTGCTGGGGACAAAGCAATAGTTCACTCTGATAATTGTCTCTATTTTGTCTCTGACTGCCTGAGGCGCCCCCTTCGTCTTGTAGCAGAAGTGGTCACCGGCTTTTGGCAAGCATGGAGCATCTTTAAATCCCGGGCTTCCTTTTGATTGTTAGCCTTGGGTGGCAACCCAAACTTCCTGCCCAAGGCAATGATTGGTGCGCGCGTAGCCAGGGAGGATCCCACGCTGGGGCTTGGCCTAGAGCGGTCTCTAAGACGGGAGGCGCTCTAGGAAGGTACTTGTGCAAGGCTTTGGTCCGAAATGGTCTTTGGGACACATGGCGCTCCAGGAAGGACCCCGTGCAAGGCTTCAGTCCGGAGTAGTCTCTAAGACACGTGGTGCTCCAAGGAGGACCTCGCGCAAGGCTTCGGCCCTAACTGGTCTCCTGAACACGTGGCGTTCTGGAGAGGACTCCATGCGAGCTTTCGACCAGAAGTGGTCTCCGCGACATATGGCGCTCCTGGCATGACCCTGCGCGAGGATTCAGCCCAAAATGGTCTCCGAGACACGGTGCGCTCTAAGAAGGACCCCACGTGATGCTTCGACCTGAAGTGGCCTCCTGGACACATGGCGCTCCGGGAAGGACTCCACATGTGCCTTCAGCCTAAAGTTGTCTACAGGACGCGCGGGCATCTAGACTAGTCTCCGCGTTAAGTCATCTCCGCTGGGGTAGCGAGCACTCCTACAACAGAAGCCCTTCATGGTTGAGGGTCTACCACGTCATGGTCATGGTCATGCTCTCGACCATGGTCACTTACCTAGCTCACTTGTTCCCTTTGATATGACGTGCCGGTCAGTTGTCACGCATCTTCTCCTAGTGTTGTAGGGCTGGCCCCCGGACTCCAACGGGCAAGACTTCATGCGTAGACGGTTCCAAATGCATGTGTGTCCTAGAGAACACTCTGGATTGATGCCTCGTGCGGGATCTTTCCTAGAGAAACATGTGTCCCGGAGGCCACATCGAACCGAATCCTCATGCGGGCTTCTTCTTGGAGAGTAGTCCCGAAGGCCAGTCCGGGCCACAAGGTCTTTCTAGGAGTGCCAAATGTTCTGGAGACCAATCTAGGGCGAAGCCTCGTGCGGGGTCCTTCCTAGAGCGCCACGTGCACCAGAGTCCACTCCCGGACGAAGCCTTGCGTGGGGTCCTTTCAAAAAACGTCACATGTTCTAGAGTCCACTTTGGACAAATCATCGCGCCAGATTCTTCCCAGAGCGCCACGTGTCCCAGAAACTAATCCGGACTGAATCCTCATACGAGGTCCTTTTTGGAACACAACATGTCCTAGAGACCATTCCATAGCGAAGCCTCGTGCAGGGTTCTTCCCGAAGCGCCATGTGTCCCGGAGACTACTCTAGACCGAACCCTCGCTCGGAGACCTTCCTAGAATGCGACGTGTCCCGGAGACCGCTCCAGACCGAGTTCTCGTTCAGGATTCTCCAGTGATGCATGCGTACCAATTATTTCCATGAGCGGGAAGATTGGATTCTTGCCCAAAGCAATCAGTCAAATGGAAGCTCATGGTTCGAAGATGCTCCGCGCTTGCCAAAAGCCGGCAACTACTGCCACTACGAGACGAAGAGAGGTGCTGCAGGCAGCCAGAGATAAAGCAGAGGCAGTTAGAGTGAACTGTTGTTTTGTCCCTAGCTGTGAAGGTTGTAAAAGGAAGAAAAAAAGGAAGAAAGACAAGCATACCACTACTTTGGCGACCAGACCATGGGCAAACAGGAGAACTAGGACTAGAATTACCACTTTGCCCTAAAGATTTCCTATATAATCTAGGCCCCAAAGTCTGTTGTAACTCAAGTATGTCAAATTAGAATCCTAGAAATTTTCCAAATTCTTGCTTTGTTCTAGGTTGTGTTCCTTGCTAGATTGTCCTACCTAGGGCCGCCCAATCTTTGCCTTGAGAGAGGCGTCGTCTGTTGGAAGTGTAGACTTGAAGCCAATCCATGCAGCAGAGGAAGAAGGAAGTCAGCTAAGTCGGTGTAGACTTGAAGCCAATCCTTTATTTCTAAAGCAAGTTTATTTCATATATATTGTCTCTGTTGGTATTAGGCTCGTGTTAGATCTTGAGTGCTAAATCTCTGTGATTGGGTGTCACAATAGATATTAGTGCCAAATTTAGTGGGAGTGTGTATCGAGTGATGTCCTTCATACGTAGTACTACTAGGTATAGACATGGTGTCTATACTAGTTAGTACTCGGTAGACACCTGATTCAATGGCTGAGGGGTAGGTAGTAGATGGTGATGGCTCTGCTATCCGCGCGGCAGTTTGTGGAATCCGCCTCGTTAGTCTCAGCCCAATCGAGCCCAATCGGGGGTAATCATAACCATCCGGTGTTCTTAACTGATAGCGGGTGGTAGTGAATCGGTCGAGCTCCGATGCAGAGTAGCATTTGTGTGGATTAACCTTGTACCCTTGATTAGTGTATACCTTTAGCAGAACCTCTTGACCCGAAATATCTTACCCTAGTTTCGTCATTCCACCATATCCATCCGGTCAAGTCAAAACTAGAAACTAGACTCTTCTCGTTTTTCGTGGAAAATCAATACCTTCGAAATACCCCGGGATGAAAGCTACTGTGATATCCATGTGCTTGCGGATTAAATCTAATAAGCATAAGAATCACCAACACTTGCCTCACCCAAAACCATTAAAATACGCACAAACTTTGTCAAATTCATTCATCATGATATGATGCGACCTCTACATGATCTCACACTTCCCTTGTTCCCAGACAGTGCGGCCTCCCTCACCATCGCCCCAATCGCCTGTCCTGTGGTCTGGGCCGCTTGCAGCCGGCTTTGGTGCGGGAACTTCCACAACCCCCCTTGCTAGCCTCCAACAAGCAGGCCCCATTGCATCCACCACCGTCACTAAGGCGGAGACATTTGACGGGGCTCCTACACTCGCCATCGTCGTGACCAAGTGCACAGAGGACCCCCCTCCCTGCAACAACTCAAGCGCTAGGGTCTCCTTTGCAAGCCCATTGAGGTACATGCGCAAACCCCACCCCACCAGGCAAGCACGCCCTCATCCTGGCAGAGCTAGATGCCCTGCACCCAGTTAGCAAAGTACAAACACGATGCGACGCACCAAACCCTAGCTACCATCCTGCCACAGGTCCCATCCACCTACCCACCACTTTCCCCACCTCCCGCACCATGGTACACCACCACCTTGCCACAACAAAAATGCCCCCTACCACCACTACCACCACATTTGTCCTATATTCCACAATACCCAAACACCCAACAACTAGTAGCTACTATAGCTCAACACACTAGCTATTCCCCCCCCCCCATGCTACTTACTGTATGTCCAAGCACCAAAGCCACACAACATGAGTGCCACCACGCTCGAGAAGGTTAACTCTCTACCATAGAGGGCAGGCAGTCAGGGGCGGATCCAGGGGGTGCCCGGTATGCACGGGCACCCCCTCAATTTTTTAGAAAATTTTAATCCCATATATGCTTATTAGACCTTATATTAAAAGAAAAAGACTATTCGTAACATATTCTGGCCTTTTCACTTGAGCAGCCCACTAAAATGACCCAATAACATTCCAACTAGCCACCTGCCCCCCCTCTCGGCCCATTCGGCCCATCTCAGCAGAATTTGGGGGGAAAATTCCCCAAATCCCCAATTCTCCCAACCGGCCAACCCTGTCTCTCCCGTCACCGCCTCCACCCCAGTCCGCCACCTCCACCCCACGGGCCGCCCTGCCACGGCGCCGCCCCCCGTCCAGCCGGCAGCCGGCGTAATAACTTCGTATAGCATACACATAGAGGGCAGACAGTCCACCAGCTCGTAGGGATATCAGCGCCCTACTATTCACCCGTTTGGGCGCCAAGAAGTGTCCAGAGTCATTCAAAATCCTAGCCATAGTGAAATTCACAGGAGACGCTGACCTTGTTGAGTTCTTGCAAGTGTATGAGATGGTAGTAGAGGCCGTCAAGGGTGATGACGACATCAAAGTGAAGAGTATCTTGCTGGTCATTGAAGGCCCAGGTCTGTCCTAGTTCACTAGTAAGCCAGGCGTTTCCATCAAAGATTGGGATCAAGTTCGGGGCATGATTGAAAACAACTTCCAAGGCAATTACATCTTCAAGAAGAAAGAATGGAACCTCTTTGCAGTGAAGCAGAGTGAAGGTGAAACCATTCGAAGCTACTGCCGACGCTTTGCAGCAATTTGCTGCCAAGTGCAGGAGGGATGGCAATGGAGAGCACCATCATCAACACGTGCAACTCTAGCCTCTTCCCAAGCCCCCTCTGTTATTGAAAAAAGATACATATGAGAGAAAAATTCAGATCTAGGCTTCACACGAGTCACAAGGGTTAGTGTTATGCCTCCTGACATCCATAATCAGGTATATTATCGGCTGGCCGGGAAAAAGAGCCGGCCAAGAGCGGCCTTAGGGCTGGAGCAATTGTCTCGAGGGATAAGAAAGGATCTTTAGTTACCATGTTTACCGTATCATATCTTTAGTTTGTTTCCATTTAGTCTATTACGATGTTTAGAGTCGTTGGACGAATAAAAGAGAGACAAGATAGAAAATGGCACGTTTTTTTGCCACCAAACAAAAAATCTCAAACACTGCCATCGATAACTGGCCGATGGCGTCGTACCACCAAGTATCTAAAGGCGTGGTAGCCGTCAAACGCCGCCTAATCATTCACGTTTTGGGCTTCGGCCAAGAACTCGTGCTTTGGAAAGAAGGCGTCCGCAACAACAGGCAGTGCTTTATTCAGAGATAGGAACATGTATACATTCATTTAATTTGATTCCTTATATGCTTAGTTGCTTACACACAAATATATACATGAAGTAACGAGTACAAAGTGAGGACCTGGATAGTGACGGACTTGCAACATAACAGCAACTGTTCTTCAGTTCTGATCAATTTGGCGGTGTCCTAGCGCCCAGTACTCTTGAAAGCTCTCTAATAATGACGGACTTCTCCTTTGCTTCTTTATCTCTTTCGAAACGCCATTTTCTCGACATCTCTTCAGCCTATAGTTTGAGAGTGATTAGACAGTCAATGCTGTTATAAGAATTAGAAGATCCAAATGTGATTAAGACTGAAGTATAATAATATACTGAAGTTCCATAGATAAATAGAAGTATGTAGCCAGAAATACAAGTATGAAGTTTTGGTACCCATCTCTTTAGTGGAGCTATTTGTTCTCTCATCATATCAGCTTGTGGTTTCACAGCATCTTTTCCTTTGGCTCCGATGTCATCAACCTAAAAGAAGATAACAAAGTTGACTCAGAGGATCTACTTGCTAATTAGGCATCTATCGTAAATAGCAGGATGTTCAATATCCTTTCTGGTCCATACTGTTTATTAATGACAGAGTTCATATCAAATGCACAATTCAGTATGATGCATTGGATTAACCGTAAAAAATAATTTGGTTTATCTGCACAAACGAATAAAGGGAAACTCATTTGTGACTGTATCACTAGTATAGAAGTAGTAATTCAAATTTTTTATCTTAGACTTCTTCAGAAAACTGAAGAAACCCTTTAACCCTCAAAGTTTTACCCACCTCTACCTTGGATGTAAGACCAATAAAACATGGGGAAGCATGCTATGATTCTTTTTGCACTTCTGTACAGTGTGGTAACTAACTCAGTGCCTTATACAGCAGTGTGTACTTCCCCCATGTCACTTTTAGCCTTCTCATCTCTTCTCAAAAACGTAAGTCGTTCTACAATTTTCACGCATTTTCCCCCTTCTGTTCCTGCTATACCTGAATTGCCCACTCCCTATATTCTTGTCCCAACTAAAAAACGACCTATATTTACACATAGGGGAAGTAGCATAAATAGTCAAGAGTAAGAACACGGGAGGAAATATGGCTAATGGTCAAGAGAAGGATAAGGTGGGAAAATAGGCAACCAAGGGTACTTGCTTGCATAACTATGCCTACTGGAACATTGTGAGCAACATAACAGCGAAACAAAATTAGGACCATTAGATAAAAAATAACATATGAAAACATACAAGGTCCAAATAATCAATCAAGAACTGAAGACTGGAAAAACAACAGGGCTCCCGGGTCCCGGCTACAAAACTCTTAACACCAATCACAGAGCACAAATAAGACATAAAGAGCATAATGTAACCACACAAACCTAGCAATATTATTTACAATTTGATATCACAACTTTCTCGTTTTGTTGAAGGAATTGAAGACCATACATTATTCTGATATATTGTTCAGCCAAAAATTAGGTCCGTGACTTACTGAATGCAACTGTAGCTTATCTGCTGTGTAGAATAGAACAGCTGTTGCTCCTCCAAATACCAAGATAGTTGCAGCGATAAATGCTTTCCCAACTGTAAGATCTAAAAGTGAGGACAAATATATTTAACAAAAAGTAAAACTAAACATTTTGCAGTGACTAGCAAGAAACATACTTTGTGAGTATCCAGCAATTACAGCCTTCAATTTCTCAGGGTCCATGGGAGGTGGTTGCCTATCGTGCCGTCGCTCATTGGCTGTTGATGCGGAGTAGTGAGGCTGCTCGTTTGGAACCTGCCATCTGCAGAAAAGCCACAACAAGCACATAATAAATGGAAAATACATTAGAAGTATTATTTTATAGCATTAACAAAACTACTGTCACAGAATGGCAAGAGCCAAAGGGCATGGGAAACACTGAGGTAACAGCTTCCATTCACAATAAAGCGTTAGATACTACATAGACCTAAAATGGTTTTTCTTTTGTAGGTCTTAAAAGTTGAAACATCAAACACGCGGTATCCTATTCTGGTAAAAATATGAATTCTCCATCCAACCAAGCAGAAAACAAGATTGGGCTGTTGTAAATTTATACTTTAATTGACAATATATGCACGAGTACACATGTCCATGGAACCAACTACTTCCCTACAGGAACCTAAATGAATGCTTAAAAGAGCATCACCTCAATTTCATGATTAAATAGCTCTATATGGGAATGCCGGGGTGTAAGTGTAACTAGCTTCTTTTGACAGCAATCACAACCATCTAAAGAGATGCTACATAAGACAACATGAACATGTATCAGCTTTTAAAACTCAAAGCTCCCATTAAAATATTTTAAAGCCTGAATGCTCGAAGTGATTTTTGTCAGAGATTTTGCAATACCCAGAAAAATCAGTAAATCAATATTTAAAATAGCCAATGTGATCAGAATCTCATGAAATTTGAGGGAAGCATAGTTTCAGAAGTATGTGGTTGTTAGGTTCACATATACCAGACCGTTAATTGATCAGCATTATGAAGTATGAATTGATAAGCAAAAAATCATGTATGCTAGACAAATGCAAAGTTTCCTCCTTTATATGGGTCATCTTAACGCGAGTCTGCTGGTTGTCATACTGCCATTGATCCTTGCTACAGAAGGATGAAACGGAGACAATTCTCAGCACTTGTCATTTATTGGAGATGGTGGTATGTCTTTCTTCAGAAAACATAGATGGCTATTTAATAATTGCATGTGAGTGACATTTGAATTGTTTATTCTTATGTTTACATCCTTTTAATGTAATACAGTCTTTGACTAAATCATCGTGTGGTTGTAACTTATGGGGTCGTATACGTCTACGATTATGATGTAGAAGCCAAAATATATTTCCATAATATAAAAAATTGTATGCAAAATGCATCGAGTAGCATAACTCTCTAACCGTTTTCATATAAGGGCACATTTACCTTCTAAGAGCATTTCCAGCAGTCCCTAGAAGATAGAGACAGCTTTTTCATAGAACCGTTTTAGGGACTCTGATAGAGAGGATAGAGACTATATCTTTTCATAGAGACCTGTTAGAGAGGATGAAAATGTAGGGAGTGAATAGTGGTTTGAAAATGGAGATATAAAGATCAAAATTTACCGGTGACGCTCTAACACTTTTACAATGAAGTGAATTTCGATTCCACACCTACTAACAATTATTTGCTCTAATCAAATGATGCAGTTTGCATTCCATGCTAAAAAGAAAAAGAAAGATCCATATTGCATAGTTGCATATGCATACAGCATTCATCACAAGCACAATTGCATTCTCGTCAATCCAAGCATGAATGATCATGCACATTTAAGCATACAACCCAAAGCAGAATGGTCAACCACGATGCAGAACCGGCGCAAAAACCACGGAGGCGAAGGCAGATTACCTTTTGGGGCCGAACGTGGCCTGCGGCAGCGAGACGTACGAGCGGAGCGGGTTGAGCGCGTCGGGGGACAAGCCGGCATCCTCGGTGCCGCCCGGCGGGAGGGCCCAGCGGGAGGAGGCGGGCAGGGAGGAGTCCACCGGGGGCGGCGTTGCCTTGATGGGCACGGAGTGGCGGAGGATCTCCGGGAGCACGTCCGGCGACGGCTGCGAGGACGCCGGCCCGTGCCCGGGCGCGGACGCTGGGCCAGGGAGCTTCTGCGCGAGTCGTCCGGCGGCGTGCTTGGACTCCTGGAGGAAGTACGAGCCCTCCTTGGCGGCGAGGCGGCTGGCGAGGAAGCTCATGGGCGGCGCGGCCGGAGACACGCCCGCCGGTTCGGGGGCTGCGCGCGAAGCAATTGATCGAGCAGGTGGTGTGCGGGGCGGCGACCTGCGACTTGCGCCTTTCGATTTGCGAAGGGGCCGAGGGCTTGGGCCCTTTTGTAAGTACGGTTGTGCTGGCCTAAGGAGTGACGTCAGGAACAAGCTTGTTCCCATTCTCTCTCTCTCTTTATCGGCAATTTGGAGGTGACAGTCATAAAAACTTTACAAATGAAATTATCTAGTTTTATACTGTCTTAGGATTTGAAAGCTGGAGCATGTTCGTTTTAGCTTGCCTAGATTTGAAGTATGTTGGAGTGACTCGAGTGAATACTAGCCGAATGTTAAGCTAAATTTTGGGGAAAAAATTTATTCTGCTTCGTGAAGTCCATCTACTTATTTAAGTTATTTTTAAGAATTTTTAGAGGTGGCTTAATGATAAACTGATGATTAAAAATTGGACAAAATTTCAAATCGTATTTCTTTTCAGTTAAGTTTAAGCCACTCCAAATATGCTATTAAACTTAGCCAAACTGAGTTGAAAAGCTAAGCATTTTTATCAAAATAACCATCTCTAAAAAAATAATATAAACAAAATATTAGGAACCTTTTAAAGCCCAATTCAACTCTGAGCATTCTATAAATGTGTTTGGTTGTTTGTGCTAAGTGAGTGGAATTGATTTAAGAAAATGAAAGGATCCATGTAATTTTGTTGTTCAATGGGAAAATCGTATCCTAATATTCCC
Source organism: Raddia distichophylla (assembly GCA_005191435.1). Lineage (NCBI taxonomy): Eukaryota > Viridiplantae > Streptophyta > Magnoliopsida > Poales > Poaceae > Raddia > Raddia distichophylla. The sequence goes on from SPJY01003299.1 coordinate 359,307, forward strand.
ATTGAAATATCGATACAGGAACATCTCTGCTAGATATTAGATATAGGATTTCAACTTGTTTTTCTTATGTAGAAGAGGAAAGGGACAGAGAGTTACTACATATGTCTCTATACTAAACTAGTCCTGAAAATATTGTCGATTTCTTATCTATAGATGATCTCAGCAAAATTTTTTTTTTAGACAGTGAGTTAACTTCGCTACGGGAGATTCACTTGTATTTCGTTGTGTACCCTAGCTTCGCCGCCCTAAATGGACGCCCGGTCGCCTTGACCTGAGTATAATTAACAAAAAAATTACTTCTTGGGAAGCAAGTCGCTTCATCTGAACATCTACAAGACAGCACTGCCCTGGCCAATTTCTTTGCCTTGGTCAACAAGTCCTGCAGCCACATCAATTAAGAGTGACCATTCTAATTAACATTTTAAACTATTAGTGGTGAGCAAATCATGAATGTTGCTAAGCTTGGCATCTTCATCCAGCCATGAAACATATCAAATGGGAGTTGCTCCCTCAACAAGTTAATAGGACAGGGGTTTGCAGCTGGCCCAGGTAGACCGCATGCAGGTTTCAGTAGCATCTTCACCAACATTCACTTGTCGAGTGGTTCTGAGGTTCACTCATCAGACAAACATGTAATTGACCATTTGGAATTCTGGGAAAGGAAAAGAGAAAAGTGCTCTTATAGAGGCAGCAGGACAAGGTATGCCCTTGGATTAACAGAACATAAAGATGCACGGAAAAAACAGTATTCCTCAATCCTCATGGTAAGTTTGTCCATCGGTATGAACCTAAAGGTTACAACAATATGTACTGCTCGTATAACACAGGACTACTCAATTAATAAAAGAATGGGGGTAAAAAGCAAGTTGCTACTTGAGTGACTGATTCATCAAATGAAGAATAAAACCACAATGGATATGTGATACTTGATTCACACAAAGCCAGAAGCCTGACTTGTCAAATGATAAATCCTCTGAATAGATATATAACAGCCGTAAGACTTTAAAGCCACTGATAACATACCGCACCATAGTGCAAATGTTTTTCCTTTGCTCAGATGCAGAAAATGCGCTCCTGGTAACAATATTGTTCAGCAGAACTTTATCAAAAACATGGCGGCGGCGGCACGGCAGCCCAGATGCGAAATGCAGTCCTCGATCTACTTTCACCAAACACAGACAGAAATCAGGTGTAGAAAATTATTTTAGCTGATCTGGGTGATCAGCTAATGAAATGCTGAAAGCTGATCCTAGTCAGCAGTGCACGATATCTCATACCATAATCAGAATGCACAAGTGTTGTGCTGGTCAAAGTGAGAGCCTAGTCACCACATTTTGTAATTTGAGCTCAACCGTCCTTAAGGGGCAAGAGATAAGCTGAGATGTCAACTAAAGCATCAGAAACAAGCTTTAGCTGTCTAATATTGTAATAGGCACAAGATAATTCCAAAATGTATCAATTATCTGTTCTGCACATGCACTCTAGACATCGTGGATGTCTGAATATACTCCTTGCAACTGGCCTCTCATGGACTTGCTTAGTTTGTTGTATGAGTTTTTTTACTCTAGTCTCAAATTCCTTCCACTCTATTGTGGCATTCTTCACAAGTATGCTTGCTAGCCGGCGTTTATTCGGTCTAATTGTGGGAAGGTCCCCACCACCATAATACATGCGATATCCTTGGACAAGAGAAGAGAACTGGCTGCCTGAGTCTGTCATAGCAAATGCATCGGCAGCTGCACATGCAATGAAGTCCAGGGCTGCCAACTGCAAATAGCAGGAACACAAAGAAATTATTTTATCAAGAGTAACCAGAATTCATAATTTTCTATTAAAAATAAGAAATGGTAATATTCCTTGTCTTATCATGTATGCCATTCTAGTGATTGGAATTTATGCTGTCACTGCTCACACGTCACCTTAATAGTGGAGCAGAGAACATTTGTTGCGATGCTGACAGTTAAATATTAAATTTGCATTGCACATACATCCTTCTATTAAGACTCAAAATACACCCCCCCGGCCCACCCCTGACACACACACTTATTTTTTTCATGATGTTCTGTACTCAACTGAGGTTCCACACTGTTTACTTATTTATAGCTTATATTTCTGTGTACCAACACTGTCTATGCATCCGTTCATCTATATTACACAAGAAGGGATCAAATCAAATAAAACATCTTATAAAAAGTTACCTGAGATGAGAAGTTTTTGAATGGTTCAAGCTCCGATGGAGATAGAAGGGTCTCTTTAGTTACCAAGGCAGGATACAGACGACTTATGGCAGCCATCCTATGCCTCCCACCATAAATCTCAGCACCTGCAATGTATATATTTGTTCTGCGCTTGAAACCAATAGCAGCAAGCATAAGCACAGCCTCTTCTGGTGCAAGGGGGCATTTTCCTTCAGAACGTAAGAAAGCAGCAGAGGGCAACCTGAAACAAATTTTCAGATATATATTAAATAAAGGAAGCAATGAATTACAGCATGTTCAAAGTGGCTTGAGCTTATTTATTCAGACAACTTATCCATTTAGCCCTACACACAACTAACTTCAGCTTAGCCAGCTTATTCGTTCAGCTCAACCACTCAGACAGCTTATTCATTCAGCTTATTTTGTATTTCATGGCAAGAATTTCAAAATTAAATAGAGAGTAGAACATTCGAGTCATGCATATGCAAATAGGGCAGGGGAAAAAATTGGAAATGGAACACATCGGGAAGAATACATACTTTGTAGTCTTCCTAATTTCTGTCAGAGCAGGAAAGTGAATTTGACGATAAATCTCTAATTCCTCCTCCTCATCTTTTCCACCACCAAAGTAACACATTGAGTATGCAACCATATCAATCTCAAACCTGAGATGAACAGCTAGATATTTGGATGTATCATTCTTGTTCCCAGAAGAGATGGATTTTCCAGCAAAATGACCTAAAAGATTATCCTCTAAAGGTGATGAATGGGGCCTGTGGCCATGCAACCTCTCCACAAGTAATGCACCAGTTTCTTGTATTTTTTGTACAAAACGAAGAGCGTGAAAATTACATCTGCATCGCAGTCTCTGTAGAACAGTGTGTATATAGAGTCAGAACATGCATTTATTTTAACAAAAAAAAACTGAGAAGTATAGTATAAGATCCAATTTTTTTGTTTTAATCTCATATGGGCTCCAATGATGTAGCTATATTACCAAATAGCAACAGAGAAATTAGCTTGTTTACTGTGTCTAGTGATGGACATGTCAGCTAACCATGCTCCTGTAGTATCATGCACCCTCCCCCAGCCCCACCCACAAAAATTACTACTGCTACTACTGTAAATAAAAAATTAATAATAAACCTAAATTCATTGTATAGCCCCGGTATGCCTACTGTAAAACTGCTTTGCGCAGTATAACTAATTATGCAACCTAGATTCACAAGATTTAAAGAGAACTACTGGAATTTGACAGGCGCGTAGCTTTGAAGGTAAATGGTAGTAATCCACCAATCAGCACAAAAATGGCAATACCTGAAGGTCAAATGGTATCGGGTCAAAAGATAAGCGATTGCCAAATCCTACAAAGTGGACAACTCTATTCTTCAATAAAATTGGTAGTATCTTCTTTACATATAAACTTGGCTTTGCCTCTTTCATGACATCTGTATCATTAACCTACATAAAAGTAAGATAATTAGCATCAAAACCATTATGCTGTCTTTCTAAAGCTTTTCACAGAAAAACTAAGGCTTCTTACAAGGCTACCGATTGCCTCCAAGTCTAATGATTGCAGCTCCACAGGAAGCTCCTTCACAATCCGAATATCAGATTTCAAATAATTGATAAAATAATCCTCCTGATATATATCGCCAAACTGGCTAGGATATTAAATTTAATTTCACTTTAGAGAGAATAAAATTATGCAATCACTAAATCAAGTTATGAAAACATGATAATGGGACAAATTTGTTCTTGCAAGGAAATAATGAAATATACCTTTTGTCCAGCCAAACATTACTGTACAAGAATTTTGGAACGACAAGACTTGCATTGAGCAATCTTGATATAGTAACAGCATTACAGATCTGTATAAGGACACAAAAGATCAATAAGATTAATGAAATAGTTTCACCAGCTCACATAAAAATATAAAAAACTGAAATGTAGTTTCCTTTAAGCATTTTGTTCAAAATGTGTGGCAAAATTGAACGATGTTTTAAATTGCATAAGAAAAAAACATCAGCTAACATTAAGCACTACCATGAAAGCCTCTTGCTTTATGTTATTTGAACCTATTATCATACTAAACTCTTGGGTTGAGATCCATGCCAATAAGGGTGTTTTTCGTCCTTGGCCAATATAATGGCATGTTTAACCTTTTTATAATAATATGTACAATTTAATGTGGAACAATACTTTATAGCATCTAGACAAGTCATACTTAATTACTTCTTTGGAAAAGTTGGATGAAATGTGTGGGCCTCTGTTATGTGGGGCCATGTCTACAGTAGGAGAAACAAGCCTAGTACCGGCCAAAGTGGTTAATGAGAGGATTAGCTTTAGCTGAGGTTTATCTCCAGCTTTTAGATAAGATTAGTTAGCTAGAGTTTATTCAGGGAGTTAGTTGGCCGCTGGCCTATGTAAGCCGCAAGGCATAGCCTGATTTGGGTAAGCAATCAGATTAATCTATTATCCCCTACCTCTTCCTTCTAATCTCCCCCCTGCTGTCACCATTGATCGGAGGCTTCCAGCCGACGATCACTACCTCCGAAGCAAAGGACCAGCGCCTCCGCCACTGCCTTTGCCTGGCCGCCGGTCCAGCCGTAACATCTTGGTATCAGGAGTCACCGATCCATCACCCACCTCCGCCGCCATCGCCATGTCTCATCCACCCAACGACGACATCCACCAACAACTCGCAGCCATCGCCCAGCAGCTCAACCAGTTGGGCACCATCACCGCCAAGCTGGGCACCATCGATGGATCACTACCCTGTTTGGAGCACAGGCAGCAGCAGCATCAGTCCGCCATCGAGCGCCTGGAGCAGCACAACCGAGAGGTAGTGCACCATGGCCCCGAGGGAGGCCATGGCCGCGCCGCCGCCCAAGGACCTCCGGACGATCGGCCGCCCCGGTTCCACAAGATGGATTTTCCAAAGTTTGACGGTAAGACGGACCCTCTGCTCTTCATCAACAAGTGTGAATCGTTCTTCCGCCAACAACGCATCCTCGAAGAAGAAAGGTCTGGATGGCTTCCTTCAATCTGGACAGCGCCGTGCAGCAGTGGTATATGCGCCTCCAGCGCGAAGAAGGGACACCGTGGTGGCGCAAGTTTGCCGAACTCCTCAACACCCGATTCGGACCACCCATACGCACCAATCCACTGGGGGAGCTAGCTGCCTGCCGCCGCACGGGCATAGTGTCACATACAGCGAAAGATTCATGGAACTTTTGGCTCGCGCCGGGCCGCTCACGGAACATCAGCAAGTTCAGCTGTTCACGGCCGGTCTCCAGGAGCCCCTAAGCATCGACGTCCAGCTCCAGAACCCATCCTCCCCGGAGATTGCCATCAGCATCGCCCGGGCGTACGAGCGGCGGGAACAAGTCGCCCAGTCTAACCGACCACGGGGATGCGGCCTCCTTCCCACCCCTCCAGCGGCCCCGCCAATCCTGCCACCTTCAGCGCCCAAGTTCGACAATGCTTCGTCGTCTACCGCGCGCACCACCGCCATTGCCGGCCGTACCGCGCGCCGCCTCACGCCAGAGGAGATGGATGAACGCCGCCAGCAGGGTCTCTGCTCCAACTTCGATGAGCGGTACGTCCGTGGCCACAACAAGGAATGCACTCTTCGTCATGGAGATGGCATACCCCAGCGATGACGACGACGACCACCCGGCCGCCGCGGAAGACGTCACGCCTGCACCAATCATTTCCCAATGGGCCGATCAGCCAGCTTCAGCGGCCTCATGGGAAGATGTTGATGATTTCAAGCGCCGGTATCCTAAGTGGCGACGACCTGCTTATCGAGGGGGGAGAGATGTTATGTGGGGCCGTGTCTACAGTAGGAGAAACAAGCCTACTACCGGCCAAAGTGGTTAATGAGAGGATTAGCTTTAGCTGAGGTTTATCTCCAGCTTTTAGATAAGATTAGTTAGCTAGAGTTTATTCAGGGAGTTAGTTGGCCGCTGGCCTATGTAAGCCGCAAGGCATAGCCCGATTTGGGTAAGCAATCAGATTAATCTATTATCCTCTACCTCTTCCTTCTAATCTCCCCCCTGCTGTCACCATTGATCGGAGGCTTCCAGCCGACGATCACTACCTCCGGAGCAAAGGACCGGCGCCTCCGCCACTGCCTTTGCCTGGCCGCCGACCCAGCCGTAACATCCTCTAGAATAAACGACATGGCTGTATCTGTTATTATTCAGGCAACGGATCATCACAGTTCACAGATGATGTTAGAATTTAAGCAAATCATAAACTCATTTTCTTCCATCAGATGATAATGAATTTTCTTATTACCATTTATCTTACTATCTATAAACGAGGACCGTATGCTTTAATTTGCACTAACAAACTTGGATGATATATAGAGAATATTTATGTCACACATACTCACCGCCACCCTTTGCTGATTTATTCCACCATTTGCACTAATCATGATGTAACCATTGGTTCCCTCTTTAATCAACAAAAATGACACAAGTCAAAAAAACATAACAATAAATTATAAAAAAGTGGGGGGGGATCAATATTAGTAATGAAAAACGACAAGACCAGATAATATAAACTAATGGAGTATTACCTGATGCTTCCCAATCCCTTTGGTCAGAGCAAGGTCTCCACATAGTAGCATTTATCGGCTCTTTCCACAAATCCTTTGGTTCCGGCCTGGTCTCTTCCTAGGTAATTAATATTACACATTACAGATGACTAAATTTGGTGAATATGTAAACAAACTATACATGTGCGAAGAACACATAGCTTTATCTATGAATGTTACCTCTGCCAAGGCATGGGCTGCCAAAGCGAGCAGACGAGTGAGCATGACCTGGTGAGGCCTCTTCCCCTTTCCAATGCCACCCACCTCTTCCTTCAAAGTTCAAACATTTGACCAACGAAAATCATGCCTCAGCAATTTTGTATTAAATCAAACAGAAAATATGCTCATCTACTTAAAAAAAAGTGTAGCTTTCATGGCATCCCAGAATGAAATTATGTAGGTGGTAGATGTAGCAATATAAACATAAAATTAACTAGAACAAAGTTAATTTTGGTACGGCATAGCATTGGAGAGCTCACTGGAATTTCGCTATTTTCATTGTTCTAGCTCCCCGGATCCTATAATAAGTATTAATCAAGACAGATTGAGAAACGAAAGCAAGAAATTTCAGGCACATCCATGGTTAATCTAATCAATTGGATCATCACCGAGTCATGAAGTTCCCACTCCCCCTGACAGACCAGTCAGCAAAGCCGACTCAGGTATACCCAAGTAGTTAGAGAAGCAACGGCCAGCGGCGGCATTACCAGAGTGGAGAGCGACGAGTTGGCGGCGGCGAGCGCGCGGGGCGGGTGATGGCGGCGGAGGCGGAAGCGCGGGCGCGCGGCGGGGTCCTGGAGGCGGGAGAACATCCACCAGTTCATGACGAAGAAGAAGGTCACGAGGGCGCCCCACCCCAGCAGCCCGCGCGGGCGGCGCCACCCCCTGCGCCGCCGCCTCGCCCGCAGCACGGAGGAGGCCGGGGAGTTCGCTGCCGCGGCCGACAGCGGCAGCGGCGGCAGCGCCGACGCCGCCTCGGGCATCGGCGCTGGATTCGGATCTCGAGAGCGGTGTTCGGTGGAGATCGAGCTGCGTGGGAGGGAGGGAGCTGGAGGGTGTGCGCGTGCTTAGTTTAAGCTGGATTGCGAGGTTAGCCGGGTAGACGTGGCAGGGAAGGTAAGCAGTAAGCTGCGGCCGATCACGTGCGGAAAGCGTGCGCTTTGCTCTTTCATTTTCTTTTTCTTTTTACGGGACGAAAGACATCTAATTAAAGAGGGAGAACCGTACAATGTATAAGAGCACAAGAGTACTAGCCCAAGCTACAAAATGACAACTTTTCAAAACTACATCACAGCTGTGCTGAGCCTTATGCTCCAACCTCGCACATCCTCTCTAATGCGCTCAACTATTACCCTAAACAGCAAATCCACATTTTAAAAAATGTGTTCGTTCCACTTCTTCCACACGTTCCAAACAATGTAGATGATTAAGTCGTTCAGCTCCCTCTTAACCTCCTTGTCATCCGTGTTGGAGGACGTTTGTTGCCACCGATTGCGGAAGGTATCAGTGTCTTTTGCTAGTGCAATGTTGTTTGGTAGGATGTTAGCCCAAACAGCGGTCGAGTAGATGCAGTGGATGGCCATATGATCAATGGTCTTTGGGGTACTTCAACCAAATGGGCATAAAAATTGATGAGGCCACCCTTTCCTAGCCATATCGTCGGTCGTATGAATGTGGTCGTGGGAGAGAGATCAAACAAAGAATTTGTACTTGTCCTCGGTGTGAGCCTTCAAGATGATGCCTCCAAGAGGCCAAGTGGTGTTGCCTAGGAACCGGAGGAGGTAGGCTGACAGCATGGAGAAACAGCCATCCAAGTTATACGGCCAAACTATTTGGTTTTTGTCGCTCGACAAATTAACCTCTCAAGAATAGCCCAAAGCTTTGAAATAGTCAAGCCAATGGTCCACCGTGGCTAAATTTCTCACCATCCTGTTCCGGTGGTTGTTGGCTAAGGCTTTAGCAACCATGTTGCTCTTCTCTCGTCCAATGGCAAATAGGGACGGGCAACATCACGAGGTGCTGCCCCTGCAGCCAATTGTCATGCCAAAAGCTAGTCCTTTTGCCATTTACCACATAAGAGCGTGTGGCGGTGCGAAGGAGCGCTTTTTACGTTCATTGCAGGGAGTTAAGTACCAACCTAATGCTTGTCTGGGGTTGTCTTTTGAAGGCAAAGCCAATGAAGTCTTAGAGCCCTTTTAAAACACTAGAGGTCTATGGTACCAAGGCCACCCAACTTTCTGGGCAAAGCGAGTGGCCTCCATTAGCATTATCTTCCCCTTTCCACAAGAAGGCATGGCGGATCTTATCGATTCACTTGGTCACCCATTTAGGTATTGGGAAGGCTGAGAGAAAGTAGGTTAATAGAGCAGAGAGGACGACATTCACCAGAGTGAGGCGTTCGGCCTTCGAAAGGAGCTTGCCTTTCCATCCTTGAAACCTTTTTTTTTAACCTTGTCAATGAGCGGCATGTAGTGAACTATGCTTAGCTTCGTCCGATGAAGATGGAGGCCAAGGTACTTGCAAGAGAAGGATTCTCGCAAATCGGAAAGGATTGGAGGGTGTCATCAAGGTCCTTTTGGCTGCCAGTGGATCAGATAGACAACACTTTAAAACAGGTTCGTTTGTAGCCCCAAGGCTTTCCCGAAGTGCGAGAGGATGTGCACTATCGCCTCCACCTCTTGCTAGACCAAGTTGATTAGAAATGGCTGAATTGTTCACATAAAGGGAGGCGTTGGAGGTGACAACCCTGGAGTTGATCGGTGAAAGGATGTTCTGGTCCAGAGCCTTGCAGAATAACCATTGCACGGGATCCATGCCAAGGATGAAGAGAATGGGAGAGATGGGGCCCCCCCACCTGACACCCCTTGTGTGATGGATGGTAGGCCTAGGGAACCATTCAGTTGCACCGAATTGCGCTAGCACTGTCCAAAACCCAAGTGTTGGAGAGCCTCTCGGAGGAATCCCCGTAGGATGGAGTTGAAGACCTTGGTGAAATCCAAGTAGGAGCGTGGGTTTTGGATTATGTTTTGTATGTAGAGGAAATTGTCTTTTATGGACCGGCCTTTTATGAAGGCATAATGGTTCTTGGAGATAAGGGCTTCTAGGTGGGGGCATCCTATTAGCCAGCAACTTCATGAGCAGTTTGCTGAAGCTATAGATCAGACTAATGGGGCGAAAGTTGGTCATAAGGTATCCATTTTCCTTTTCAGCAGTAGGACGATATTAGCCGTGTTTAAAAGGTTAAGCGTTGAATCATGTTTCTCGTAGAAGTGCTAGAAAGCATGGAGGATGTCATCCTTAATGATGTCCAAGCAAACTTTGTATAAAAGGCATGTGAAGCCATCGGGGCTCCATGCCTTGTCTGTCAGAATGCTAAAGACCACTTCCTTAATCTTCTCTTCCTCAAACGAGATGTCCAGATCTAAGATGTCGTGGTGATTATGCCTAGGTCCTCCCATTCCAGGGATATCTCATGATTGTGTGTGCTGCCTAGGCAATCCCAAAAGAAGTGGTGGCATTCTTGCTCTTTGTCTTGATGGGAGGTCGCATGCCACTAGGGGTAGATAAGGAATGAATGAAATTCTTCCTTCTTTTTAGCATTGGCCCGGATGTGGAAGAATTTGGTGTCGGCATCCCCTAGCTTCACCCCTTGGGCATGCTAACACATACATGCCTTCTCGATCACTGTCAGCCTTAGGGTGTGATACTTCAGGCGCTTGTGGAGGTCAAGCTCAAGGTTGGGGAGGGTACAAACCCGATCTAACAAAAGAATAAGTTTGTGGATGATGTTTGTAAAGAGTCTCGCGTTACCCACTTTTGCCTTTGCCCAACTCCCCAAAGCTTTGGTTGTGCGGGATCACTTGACGTGTAGCCTATGATAGGGACTTTTGACTGCTCACTCCCCATTCCCAAGCTTCCTAGACCACTGAGTGAAAACCCTCTAGCTTGGGCTAGTGATTTTCAAAGCGTAAGCAATTTGCATGGCGTCTCTCTAAGGCGGTGCTGATGAGGAGGTGAGTGTTGTTCGATACCAACGAAGGCAGGGCACAGACCATCGATTCTGGTAAACAGAGCTCACACTCCACTGTGCAGAAGGTGCAATCAATACGCGTAAGCATGGGTTACTCCTCTCATTGCTCCAAGTGAAGTGTCTACCAGAGAGGTGCAATTCTTTTAGCTCCATGTTGCTCAACATCGCTTGGAAGGCGTTCATCAGGGGGTAGTTAAGGTTAGAGTTGATTTTGTCAGAGGCCTAAAGAATTAGGTTTAAGTCGCACAAAACCAACGAAGAAAGGGTGTGATGCGCATGGGCGGTGAGATCCTAGAGGAAGAGGAGCTTGTTGGCTGCTGTTTGGAATCCATAGACAACGGAGATGCACCAAAAAGAGTTGGTGAGCTTGAACATTATGGTTGTGGAGACGCAGTTAGTGGTGAAGAGGGTGTCAAAAATATTAAAGACGTCTTCATGGGCCAAGAGAAGGATCCCTCCCCTAGCTCCAACCGCCGGGAGACAAGTGAAGTCTGTCACGACGCTATGCCTCTGCGCTTTCAGCGACAATGCTGGCATCCACTACTTCCAACTTTGTCTCCTGGATGCAAATCACCTCAGCCTTCGTGTAGGAAATGAGTTTATGAAGGACACTGCAGCGTGCCCATGAACTTAGCCCCTTAATGCTACAGTCGAGGATGTGTAGATTCATCGGGTAGGCTGGGTGGACGTCAAGATGCCGGTTATTGGCGCACCAACTGGGCAACATAGTCTGGCGTGTTACCAGGTAAGGAGAGAGGCACGTCTTACACACATGAAGGAAACTCCCCCTTTCAACAATTTGGCTAGGGTGTAGCCACACATGGGCATTGTTGGACCCAAAAGATGACATGACATGGGCGAGCAGCCGATTGGCACTAGGCGCATATGAAGAACTTGGTAGTAGGTGTAGACGAAGAGCATTCTTCATGGGGTGCTTGGCGCATGTGAAGGTGTTGATAGCTCTCCCGTTTCTACTTTAGACTCAATGAGGTGAAGGGGGAGCGACTGTGCGCGATGACTGAAGGTCACCACCCGGCTAGTCGATCGATGCGACACCTGGAAGGGCGTTGGGCGTTTCCTAGCCTGCTGAAGATGATGTCGGCAGGGCTGGCATAGAGTTGGCTGGTGTCGCAACTCGTGTAGGCGGCTATAGCACCGATGATCACGATGAAGCTTTTGAGGTCTCTTCCAAGAGAGACAGCTATGAATGCCTAATGCGACATCTGATCATTCCTCCATGGATATAGTCAACTGCTCTTGGTCCACATCGTGGGCATGTTCAACTAGGGTGAGGCCGACGAAGTCGTCAAGGGCAGCAATGGCCTCCACCATCAATCGCTTGTCCAGGAGTGCAGTGAGGGCGTCGATGTTGTTGCTAGGGGTGATGCAGGAACTAATTCAAGGCTCGAGCCGCTTGGTGATGAGCTTCTTGTCTTTCTCCTCAAACGATAGTGTGACCGTGGTTTTGCCTACAAGACGCGAGCCACACTGGCATTAGAGGAAAGGTGATGGCAGCCTTGGACGACACCATCTTGAAGAAGACCTGTAGAACTGGAGGCTTGACAAGGATGAAAAAGTTGGCAGCAAATAAATTGAGACCTTGGGTTGGGTGAGGCGAGCTGGAGTCCTCCACGACGTCCTTTGGCAACACCACCACAAAATCTTTCGCATCGACCTCGGAACTTGTCGGGACAAGGTCCTGAATATGCGATATCGGTGGCACTAATACCTCCACGGTCTTCATTGCCGAAGTTGCCTGAGACGGTTATTTGATAACCTTAGGAGCTAGCGGGGTGACGAGGTCCTGTTCGACGGCGAGGATGGTGACGATGGTAGGCGGGAGGTCCTCCTTGTCTTGGTCAACACTTGGCGGCGGGGAGGTGTTCTCTGGCGCAGTGGTGGCGATGATGATAAGGATTTGCAAGGTGTTTTCTAGGTCGTGTTCGACAGTAACGGGGGGGTCATGGAGTCTGTCGGAGGCCAAATATGCACATCCACGGTCGGCATAGCGTTGCGATCACTAAGGCCAGCCATCCAGTGCACACGCCTACATGGCCAAGCTTGTGGCAGCTGGACTCCGCCTCATCGTGCCGGCTACTGGAGTAGCCCCTTCCATAGCCAACACACTGCGGATGATACTGTGCACCATCTCCGTGGCACGGGAGTGGGACCGGTCATGACAACGGTTCTTGGACTTGTTGGCTTTGTTGGTGTCATTGTCGTCGAAGTCAGAGTCCCTTTGTTGGTGACGTCCGCGCAGCGTAGCCGCCATCCTCAACTTGGTTAGCGGTTTCTGATGCGCACTAGGTCGGCCCGATCTTCTGATGTGAACGATACGTCGATTTGGTGTAGTGACGACGCTACCAATCCACGGGATCAACAACAGAACAATCGCAAAGTCACCACATGAGGCGATCAACCGAGACGGGCACGATTGATCCTTGAACCTGTTAGAAATCGAGAACAAGCAAGAACAAGATGATAATTGATAAATCAACTCATCAAAGGGTGATGTTCTGTTTCTCGTCACGGGTGGCCTAGTCGACACACGCAAATACGAGGAGGGATACACAGGGTCAACCAAACGCAACAAAACATAAGAATAGAAGAGAACCGGCGGCCACTTATATAGTGGCAGCCAGGGGTAGTGGAGCGCCCAAGGGGAGAGCCACCATCAAACCCTAGTGATACATGGGCCATAGGCCCAAAAAATATGGTGACGCAGCACCCTGAGTTTCTGGCCCAAAACATTATTCTGCATTTTCCCGTCATTCTGGAGTGAATCTTGATGTGCGGTTGGATCTATCGGAAAGCTTATCTCCTAGGCTTTCCAACGAGTGGTTGCACGCTGAAAACGGAATTTGGGAGCCCTAGTGATGCCCGTTTGTAGTTGGCGTGCTGCTGGATGGCCGAACCAGGCTTTTAGGCATCTTGGGCTTCCACGTGGGCCTTTCTTGATTCGTCGAGGTCTCACGTGTCTTAGACTTGTTGTGCCGCTTTTTCGGAGAAGGTGTGAAAAGCTGGGCTTTAGGATTAAGGCCCCATGGTGACAAAGATGTCGTAGCATCTCTCGTAGGCGATGGCGACAGAGACGGAGCTGCGTTGGTAGTTGTTGGAGTGGTCGAAGAGGAAGAAGGGGCAGTGGTCAAAATGGTCGTATCCACGCTGCTGATGTCCTCATCAGTTTCTCCATTGACAAGACTTGGGTACTAGTCGAGGGTTGAGTGACCACCTCGCTTGTCTTAAGGTCTTCAATTGCGTCCAAGTGGATGAGCACCCAAAACTTTTCCACGAGCTTCGGGTAACGACCCCTTCCACTAGGTTGGGCATGGCAAGGGAGAGATAGTGGATCTTTGGGATGTCGATCTGTTCGATCGTCCATTCGCAGAAATTAAGTGTAGCCGAGACCCACGGCGCCTCGATGCCTACAAGGCGTTACCGACTACCCGGCCCGAGTTGCGTCACGTGGCCCACCACGGTTGCGCCACGTGGTGCAGCCAGGGGCAACCACATCACCTAGGGAAAAAAATCTAAAAAATTATGAAAATACAACAAAAAAATTCATGGTGAGTGTCCATAAATGAATTTAAGCATAGAAAATGTTGACTTCTACAAATGAATTAAGAAATAATAGAAAAATTCAGAAAAAACAAAAAATCTTTTAAAAAAATTCAAATTGCACTTGTGTCTTATGAAACTAATGCTATGCTCCACGAGCACGTAAACATAGCTAGTTTCTTACAAAACTCATGCAAACTTTTGCTAGAGATGCCAATATGCCATACCCAGGAGTGAAATTTTCCACCAAGTCACCAAGCACTTGGGCAGTCCTGGGAAAAAGGAAGCCAAAAGGCAGATAGATTCAGAGGCGGAGCAGGCACGGCCGATCAGTGAAGTGAGCTCCACATCGGCAAGCAACTGGAGATCGTTCAGGACAAAGTGTGTGCAATTGCTGTCCATGCTTTGTCATCTCTTATCCTCTCCCTACCTCAGAGAGTACATAGAAGTAGGACTTCAAACATACATATGGGCAATAAAACCGTAGTTGCAACGTAAACGGTTGGCTAATACCTCAAGAATTTCTCTAGAGCTCTCACACCATGCTAGGCAGGGGCAGATCTACAGTGTATGAGCTGAGCTGGGGTCAAGCGACACCGACGCTCTCCAACCACACATGATGCTTAAAATTCATTGAGAAACTCGGTGCGCAGGAAATAATGAATCCATAGGAATTTGATAGCATCATCCCTATGTTTCAAACAGCTTCCATGTGAAATGTTGCTTATGATTGAAATCCCCCAAAGACCCTAAGAAAATGGCACAACAAGGGCCCTTAATCGTGTAAAGTAAATCAGCACTGCATATGTACATCAAGCACTTGCTCCAGGATGATGTCGCACAAATTAGGTATGTGTTTGCATGCCTTGAAGTTTTTCCAGAAAGAATGTATTAAACTATTTCGACCCAATACTGACACTACTTTTTAAGAGAACGGTCAAGCACATGTCAACATGAATGTGTTATGAAACGAATTTTCACTTTGTTTAATTCGTTCGAGTGGCAAGATTATCAGTGATCGCCTTGTTTACCAAGATTCGATCGGAAAAGCGAACAGAAAAGATGTTTGACAACAGCACGGCATCACTAGTTTGCCCATAATTTCTCTAACGGACAGTTGGAGTTCGTCGTCCAAAGTCTTCTCCATCAGGTAACATAAATACACCTATTGCATGTTTAAGCAAAAGAGCACTAGCGGATTGCCTATTATCAGGCGTCTCTGCTCCTCCGCTCATCTCTTTTTGTGTTTCTCCTTACGCTGAAGCGCATTCAGATGGTTCTATGGTTGTGCAGAAATTTCTGCTTGGTCAGCACAGAGGCATGCATGCTGGCCTTTTCACTGCTTAATGGCTGCATTTACCTTGAACAACTGTCTCTTGCCCTTGTCTAACCAAGAAAGATTTGCACTCGTTTCAGACGCTTCGATTGGTAGACCAAGGGATACACCCTTTGGCCGTCTGCCCATTCGCTTTACGTATTTTTCAGCAAACACGCGCCCAGCAGACTAGCAGAGTGACAGAATAAAGGCTCGGCGTGAAGCATCAGCGTCAGTTCAGAGTTTCAGACCGACAAGGCAAAATTCAGTCCGAATAAATGCACGTCCATATATGATATATGGAGTATCTCAGTATTTTCACCGAGGGTATGCAGCTGCATCTCGGTGCATCAATCATCAGCGAAGCAACGGAGCAGCTGGAGAAACCGAAGCCCAGCTCACCTGAAAACAAAACCTCCCAGATACATTCATCGATATCGGCGTAGTATTTTTTTCGACAATGACTCGAGTATTCTCTGAAGACAATAACTCTGAAGAATCCTGAAGGCTGCATCCCCTCAGGTGAACAAGGCCATTTTTTAAAAAGCTGTGGGGGCTTTGAACCACTAACCACTAGCCACCCCCTCTCGTGGAGATGCCACCATGCCGCCATCTCCCTGAGCAAAATGAGCTCTTTTTTCCTTGAAAAGGCAAGAGAGAACTTGTGCTGGGTGTTTGTGGTGGTGGATTCCACTTCGTAGAAACCCCAGAGCTCTGATTCTTGATGCCTTTTGCCATGGTTTAAAATCGCACCCCGAGTGCGCGATGATGGAGCGCGGCAGCAGCAGCAGCAGGAAGAAGAAGAAGAGAGCAGATGAGGGCATGCCTGCTTCTTTCTCCTCCAGCATCGGCTCATTGACAAGCTAAACAAGCCACTTTTGTTCATCCTCCTGGAGCTCATCATGTCGGAGAAGAGGGCGGCTACTCTGAGCAGGCCATGCGTCCTGATCATAGGTAATGTGATCGATGAGAGCTCCATCTCTGAAACTATGTTCGATTTTCATGGCAAGCTCGGCGCTGACCGTGAGCGAGGTGGTGATGGCAGTGGTGGCGAGCGTGGAGAGGTTCGCGTACAAGGGCGTGGCGTCCAACTTGGTGACGTACCTCACCGACGTCGTGGAGATGAGCACGTCGGCGGCGGCGAAGAGCGTCAGCACGTGGAGCGGCGTCACCTTCATGCTGCCGCTCGTCAGCGCCGTCCTCGCCGATTCTTACTGGAACCGCTACTCCACCATCACGGCCTCCTCCTTGCTCTACGTCGTCGTGAGTTTCTTGCTGGTCTCCTCCTTCCTCGGTTCCTCCATGGTGATCAATCTGCGGATTGGCCATGTCCTTGCGCTGTTTTCCGGTGTGTGTTTCAGCTTGTTTTTTATCTGCAGAATAAGCCCTGAATCTGAATTAGGATTCAACATGTCGGTCTCTATACTTTGTAGTTGCAGCCACAATGAAAGCATAGCATATCAACAGATAAGACAAGTGCAATAATATTACTTAATTAGTTTTTTTTTTGCAAAAGGGGGAGGACCCCGATTTCCATTACCACAGGAATAACGGAAACAATGTCCTTACAAAATTAAGCTAGGCTAGCTGAATTCAGACCAAAGCGAAGAAAAACACTCTGCAATCAGTGACCTCACCAATTCTAAAGCGCTTTACTTCCAACCACCACCACAAAATAACCTCTTCCAGGCATTTCAACACAGACAAAGCAAACAAGTATCAGAGACCCCACCCCAGCATCACCCACAAAGATGCAGAACAAAACTGGGATGGGGCCTTCAGTCTTCATCCTCATCCAACCTCCTCTTATTGGGGCGATTGTCTCTGCAATCCTGATACTCCTTGATGACTTGAAAGATCTTTGCAACGCCCATTTCAACCAGCTCCTTGTCTTCCGACTTTAGAAGGCCTGTCCAGAGGTTAGCAAAAGCAAGCATTTTATACACCAACATCAACAGATTTTTGATACGGTTCCTTTCAAAACAGCTATTATTTCTGGTCAACCTGATAGCCCAAACAATAGCAGCGATACAAAACCCACTTAGCTTCATATTTTTTCCATTCCACTTTTGAAACCAATGCCAAACCTGCTCAAAGCTTCTAGGAATTGTATTAGCACCCAGAATGTTAGCAATAACTCCCCACAGCGTTTTTGTCAGCTTACACTCAAAAAATAAATGACTACAGGTTTCAACCTCTTGACAGAATTCACAAGTTTGGTCCCCCATCCATCCCCTCCTATACAAGTTTTTCTTGGTCAACACCGCATTTTTATGACAAAGCCAGAGAAAGATTTTGATTTTAAGGGGAATTTTGGCTTCCCAGATTCTTCTCAAGTTTCTATTGCTTTTGACGCAATGAAAAGCTTTATACATTGAGGCCACTGTGAAAATCCCTTTCTTCTCAGGAATCCATTGATAAACATCTTTTTTTTCCCAGAATTATGACTTAAGGAAAGAGTCTTCATCATATCCTTCCAGCAAGGGTTATTCTCCCCATCAAATTCTCTCTTGAAACTTAAAGTCATACCATTTTCCAGGACTTCTGACACATAACATTTTATATTCTGACAAATGTCAATCACCCCAGGGAATTGATCACTTAAAGGTTTGTCACCATACCACTTATCATACCAAAAACTGGTTGATCTACCATCCCCAATCATCACTCTTCTATTTTTCAAATAAAAATGCTTAATTTTCATCAAATCTTTCCAGCAGGGGAAGTCAGATTGTCTTGTTTTTATTAAGGCCAGACCCTGCCCCTTGCAATATCTAGCCTTAACAAGAACTTGCCACATTCCATGACCTGTTTCCAACTTCCAAAGCCACTTACAAAGCAGGCTAATATTTATATGTCTAATATTTTGGATGCCCAGGCCCCCTTTATCTCTAGGCATAGTAATCTCCCCCCACTTGATTAAGTGATATTTCTTCCTTCCATCTGTCTCACCCCAAAGAAATTGTCTTCTGATTTTATCAATTTTGTTACAAACTGTTTTAGGCAGCAGATTCATGGACATAGTGTATATAGGCATACTGGAAAGGCAAGCATTAATCAAGGTAAGTCTACCACCAATGGACAGAAATCTTCCCTTCCAAGAACTCAGCCTCTTAGAAATTTTTTCCACCAAAGCTTCCCAATTGCCAACATTAATTCTTCTATGGTTAATTAATGCACCGAGGTACTTAATGGGAAAACATTCCACCCCACAAGTAAATAGCTTAGCAAATTCTTTATCTTTGTCAGGATTTCCATTGACAGAGATAATTTCACTCTTAAGAAAATTAATTTTGAGGCCTGACATTTTTTCAAAAATTGACAGCATGAATTTAACATTGACTGCAGACTCAATATCATCTTGGAGGCATAGAATAGTATCATAAGCATATTGAAAAATAGGGGTACCATTCTTGATTAACTCCTCAGCCAAACCTTTTATCCTCCCATTTTTCTGAGCAAAGGAAATCATTCTACTAAGACTATCCACAGCAATGTTAAAAAGCAAGGGAGACAAAGGATCCCCTTGTCCCACCCCTTTACAGCTTTTAAAATATGGCCATTTACAATCATTAACATTAACTGATAATGTTCCATTTTTAATAACTTTTTCCATCCAATTACACCATTTTTCCTCAAAACCTCTCCATTTCAAGCATTTCATCAGAAATTCCCAGTTTATCTTGTCATAAGCTTTTTCAAAATCAATTTTCAGGAAGATCCCACATTTTTTGCTCTGTTTGGTATGATGGATTACCTCATTAAAAGCCATAATCCTATCCATTATAAATCTATCTGGGATAAAAGCATTCTGGGAGTTGCTAATAAGCTTACCCATCACCTTTTGAATCCTATTAGTTAAAACTTTGGTGAACCATTTATATATGACATTCAACAAGCAAATGGGTCTAAATTGTTTCACAGCCTCAGCCTCAGGACATTTTGGAATAAGCACAATAGAACCATAGTTTATTCTTTCTATACCAAGCACACCCCTATAAAAGCACTCAAAAAGATTCAAAATATCATATTTGATAATTCCCCAACACTTCTGGTAGAACTCAGCTGGGATACCATCAGGACCTGGTGCTTTATTTTTCCCCATTTCATCAATAGCTTTCTTAATCTCTGTTTCAGTAAAAGGGCATATAAGATCCTGATTATCACAACTGTCTAACACACTACCCTTTCCCACACAGCACTGTTAATATTAAAACTGGTCGATTCATAGGAGCCAAACAGATTCTTATAAAATTCTGTAGCATGATTTGCTATCATGACATCACCCTTGATGACCTTATCATCATCCACAAAGTGGGAGATTGTTTTTTTTTCTTTTTTTTTCCACTAGCCATCATGTGAAAATATTTAGTATTGAGATCACCATTCAACAACCAGTTAGCCTGAGCATTTTGATGCCACATTCTTTCCTCATCTTTTAGCATCTCATGAATATTATTAATAACCTCTATTTTCTCTTCACATTCATTTACTAAGATATTAGCAAGACCTTCCTTATTTTCCAAGGTACAAAGCCTTTTTTGAAGGAATAGTCTATGCTTTTTTCTATGGCCATATAAGTTGGCACCCCAACCTTTAAGGAACTTTTTAACCCTTTTCATTTTAATGATAAAAGAGCCAAGTGCATCCAAGGATGAAACTTCAATATTCCACACCTTCTCAATCTCTTCAACAAAGGTCTCCTCTTTTACCCATGCTACATTAAATCTGAAATCCTGAGATTTCCTGGCACTTTTCTCACCATTGTCTATGACGATTGGATTATGGTCTGAAAGGATTCTGGGTAACTTAGAAATGTTGGTCATAGGACATAGCATACCCCAATTAGGATTAACAAAAACTCTATCTAATTTCTCCAAAGTGGGTGGACTTTGATTGTTAGACCAAGTGAAATGATTTCCCACCACATTCACCTCTTTTAAGAACATTGCATCCAGAATATTATTAAAAAGCTGAGACACTCTACAGCTTTTCCATTTCTTGTTCTTATCTTCGGGGAACCTAAGAATATTGAAGTCCCCACCCGTCAACATGGGAAGATCAACCTTACTGCAAATCTCCCATAGCTCTCCTAGAAAGGTTATTTTATGCTCAGGCTGAGCTGGACCATAAACCACAACAAGAGACCATTTAACTTTTAGTTTTTTATCCCAAAGACAAAGCAAGACCAAGAAATCACCTATCACACAAGGACCCATATCAAATCTTTCAGATTTGACCCCAACTAGGATCCCTCCTGATTTTCCTTTTGCCATATTGAATTTCCAGAAAAAGTTATCACCCCCATCAATACTTCTGAAAAAATTGGACTTATAACAAGATTTTTGAGTTTCTACCAGACCAATGAAATCAAGATCATAATCTCTGATTTTTTTTTTCTCTAATACTTAAAGCCATGCCTTTTTTTCCCCACCCCCCTACAATTCCAAAAGATCCCTTCTTTCATCTTTTCTTTTTGATTTTATTATTATTTGTCCACTTAGAAAGACAAACAGACCTCTGTCTTGTCTTTCTAGGGACACTAGCAGTTGGACCTCCAAGCTGTAATTTATTATTCTCAAAGGAAGATTGAAAAGTATCACTTCCCCCCAAATCCTCCTCTTCTTCCTCATTATCTAAGTCTCCCCCCATTCCAGTATCTGAATCCCCCCCTGAATATTAATATCATTAACCTTCTCCTTTTTTTCCTCTTTTTTTTTATATAAAAGCAATCTAGCTTCTTCTAAGTTTTTTATTTCATCAAGAGTGTCCATCTCTTCATCTAGAATTTCCACTCCTAAACCTTTAGCATTTTCTAATAAAATATAATTTTCTAAAGGAGCAAAAGAATTATGAGAAGAGAAGTTACCTTCCATATTTTTCCTTTTCTGGATCATTCTAGCCTTCTCCAACACATGTTTTTCAGATTGAGAGATTCTGGAGCTCCTCCTTAATCCTTTTCCTGAAGGTTTTTTTCCCACCTCATCTGTATGCTCACTGATTGACTCATCTTTTTTGTTCTTGTCAGTCTAAAGAATTTCTTTAATCCCATCCTCAGGAGTCTTAGCACATGTTTCCTTGCATCCTTGAGTCATGTCAACACTTTTGACCATGTCATCATTATACATTTCTTGAATAGTCACAGAGGACTTTCCACCAAAAGCTGACTTCTCCTGGATCAATCCAGCACTTTGGCTAAGCAAATGTTGTATAGGCATAGCATATTGACATGAGGACATCCACACTTGTATAGATTCTTCACCAGAAGGACCAGAAGATTGTCCAGTCCTTAAACCATCATGATAAGCTTTCTCCAACATTTCTTGAATCAGTAAATCACCATCCTCAGAGTTTTCAATATCATAGGATTCATCTCTGCCATTGGATTCCTCAGGAACATCCATCACAATCTCTTTATCTTTCCTTTCATTAGGATCCTGAATAGACTTGTCTACAACACCTCTCTGCTTCATTTCATCACATTCATTGACTTTAGGGGGGGAGGGGCAGATCCACTTAGCCTGTTAAACACTGAGCACTTTTTAATGTTTTCCTCCATATTGTCTTTGAACACAAAACCAGTGGTAGGAATCTTACCATTATCCCTGGTGACCATAGTTTCAGCCACCCTCTTTTGTTTTCCAAGAATACCATCCTTTTCAACTTCAAAAGAAAACCAGTATTTGAACTTTCCAATTGCTCCTTTCACCTTAGGAGGAATTTCATCAACATTCTCACACCAGATCTTGGCTCTAACAAACTCAAGCTTAGCAAGGCTAGCCCTATCCACTTCTACAGTTACTCCAACAAGCCCACCAACTGTACATACCACTTCTTCTTATCTTTTATTGAGGGGTATATTTTTACCCTAACCCAAGTCTCCTGGAGTTCCCCACATGAGCCAACTTCCTCTTCCCAAGCTAAAACCTTCCATGCAGCATCTATCATACGCATATTCATCTCCTTGAATTTTGCTAACTCTTCCACTTTCTGTGCATTAGGCAGCCTCATGAGGAACTGATTTTCCTTAACCACTCTAGCAACACATCTCCAGGTGTTGCCTAGAATTGTGCCAAAATCCACCTCAATATCTCTAGCCGAAGCCACCCCTCTCACCACATTGATCACAGCAGTGCAAGCAAGTTCTCTAGCATTAACTTCTGAGGGAATATCATCAATAAAGAAAAATCCCTGACCCTCCGAAGCAAAACCACATAACTTGGGGACATAATCAGAATCTTTTCGCTCAAGACATCTCCTGGAAATGTGACCATCCATACCACATCTAACACAGCGAGCCCCTCCTCTACAATCATGAGCAAAATGACCCATCCTATTACATCTATAGCAAGGGCCAATAGCACGCTCACCTCTGGGATCTTGCTGATGGACCGCATCGAATCTTACTGGGTGACCACCCTCACGAAACGGCATCTCCTCTTGCTGCACTGTATTACCCTCTTCCTTATCTTGATCTGCATGTCTATTTTCCCAATCATCGATCCTTTCTGGATCCATCTCAGCTCTATGCGCCCATCTTCCTTCAGATCCCCCATTCTTGACCAGCTTTTTACCTTCCCATCCATCTGCTTTCTTGTTGTCCATATCCTCTTGATCTGGACGATCTCGATCCAGATGAGGCACTTGATTCTCGCCAGAACCTTCTCTCAGAATCTCCCCGCGAGTTGGCAGGTGAGCTTGGTGTTGGCTTCGAGCCTAGGAGAAGCGGCCTTGCCCACCTCCTCGACCAAAACCACCTCTGGGAATCCATCTACCGCCACCAAAACGCGCCCCCCACCCTCTCCCCCGATCCGCCATAGGAGACTTCACAGTGGAACTCACAACCTCCGCATAGGTTCGCCACCCTCTCACCGATGAAACCCTAGGAGAGGCAGGTGGGAGAGGAAACGATTTTTGCCGCACTTCACGCCAGACATGCGAAAAGATAACTCCAAGCGACAGCAGATTTCCTTTGGTGCCCTCGCATTCCGGGGGCAAACCCGAAATTTTGCCATGAGAGACGCGCAAGCTTTCTCTCTCCTGCATCCTCTCCGCCTCGAGATCTCCGCCTCGCACCGAAGGCCACGAGAGAGCCACGCTGTCTCTCATCCGGCTTCCTCGGCGACATTACTTAATTAGTTACCTTAATTAAGGAAACATTAGGACAAGGTGGAGGAGGCGGCACCAATGTGGGATGCAATAATGCACGTTTAGTCACTGGTATGAACCCAAAAACGATTCAAGAAAGAAGCAACTGCAAATGCAGAAGTTTGGTGCAGTTTCTGATGGTTCAGGGCATATCCATGGAAAATAGAAATACTTTTTCTTAGGCGAAGGAACAGATGATTCGATCGATTTCTCTATGTACCGATCCTGATATACGCAATAACTCGGACATCTATTTCAAATGCATATCCCATTTTTGCGCAGCAGCTTTATAAAAACCCACAAGAAGCAACCGAACGAATTGCATGTGCCAAATGCCATTTGGCTAATAAGTCCGTGGATATTGAAGTTCCCCAAGCTATGCTTCTCGATACTGTATTTGAAGCATAGCACATAGAACAAATTCAGTAGCACATGCCAAAATTCAAAAGAAGTAGATTTGGAACTCAAAAATACGCTTCTGCAAAATTGAAGGATGCGACTTGCAAGTAAATCATACATACAGTAACAAGATTCTTGTGAGGAATGCGACCTAAAACTTTAATTTTCTTTTTCTTTTTTTCCCTCCTTCACTGATGCTACTGCATACCAGGGGCTGATAGGACTCACCTCCTGGGCGCTGCTGCACGCATGGATGCCATGCTCCACGCTCTTCCTCCCGCTCTACCTGATCTCGATCGGGCAAGGCGGGTACAACCCGTCGCTGCAGGCCTTCGGGGCCGACCAGCTGGACATGGGCGACGATGCCGGCGAGCTCGGCGGCGGCGGCGCCGCCCCCGAGCCGGAGGAGAGCGGCAAGGTGAAGAGCAAGTTCTTCCAGTGGTGGTACTTCGGTATCTGCAGCGGCAGCCTCCTGGGGAACTCCGTCATGTCCTACATCCAGGACACCGTCGGCTGGGGGCTCGGCTTCGCCATCCCCTGCGCGGTCATGGCGCTCTCCGTGGCCGCCTTCTTCTGCTGCACCCCGCTCTATAAGCAGACGCAGGCGAAAGCTCGCGCCGCCGCCGCCGATCGGCCGCCTCCTGCTTTTTCTTCTTCTTCTTCTCGGGCCATGGTCTTCAGAAAGATCAGAGCTTTGAGATCACTCCTCGCAGATGCTGTTGGCGCGGGCGCAGGAAACATGAGCCTGCCGTCAAGGGACGACGATGGGGACATGGCTTCTGAGCTCGAGTGAGAGACTGCTTCTGCATCACCGTGTTTGATTCTTGGGGAATTCATGATTTTCTTGCGACATTTCGAAATTCTATGTAAAAAAACTGAATTTTGGGACGCAGGTTGCAGGAGAAGCCACTGAAATCATCTGAGCAGGGCGATGAGAAGCTGTCCGTGGATGATGAGGCGAGGGGGAGCCCCGGCGTGGGTAGGGTCATACTGAGGCTTCTCCCGATCTGGGCGATGCTGCTGATGTTCGCCGTCATCTTCCAGCAGCCGATGACGTTCTTCACGAAGCAGGGCATGCTGATGGACCACCGGGTGGGCGCCGGCGCCGGCGCGTTCGTCGTCCCGCCGGCGATGCTCCAGAGCGCGATCACCGTCTCCATCATCCTGCTCATGCCGGCGTACGACGGGGTGATCGCTCCGCTGATCGGCGCCGTCACCCGTGGCGGCGGCGTCGGCGGCGGCGGCAGGGGGATCACCGTGCTGCAGCGGATCGGCGTCGGTATGGTGCTCTCCGTCGTGGCCATGGTGGTGGCGGCGGTGGTGGAGGCCCGGCGCCGCCGCTACTCGGCGCTGCCGGCGCAGCCTCCGCTAAGCATCTTCTGGCTGCTGCCGCAGTACGTCCTGCTCGGCGCTTCCGACGTGTTCACCGTGGTCGGGATGCAGGAGTTCTTCTACACGCAGGTGCCCAGCGCCATGCGGACCACCGGCATCGCGCTCTACCTCAGCGTCTTCGGCGTCGGGAGCTTCCTCGGGGCGTTCCTCATCACGGCGCTCGAGGGCACCGGCCACGGCTGGTTCTCCGACGACCCCCGGGAGGCGCGCCTCGATAACTACTACTGGTTCTTGGCGCTGCTCAGCGCCATCAGCTTCGGGCTCTTCACTCACCTCTGCAAGTACTACGATACCGTGGATGAACCAGCTGGGAGGTAGGAACGTAGGAATAGGATAGGGTGAAAAGAAAAGGAATCTTGGCATTCTTGCTGTGGAAGCGGGGGCGGTCCAACGCCCGTCGGACCACGCGTCCCGTCCGACGCCCGCGCTGCGTTAGATCTTGAGCAAACATTTCTTATTTTTGTTTCGCTATGTAAAAAATCAAAAAAATCAAAAAAAGTCACAAATATTCTCTAATCAATGTCAGGTACCACATATATTTTTATATTGATATAAAGCATTTATAAAGTTAGGTTATTCTTTAAAAAACGTTTATAAAAATGAATATTGGTCATGCTGATCCGAATAAAATATATGTGGTACCTGACATTGATTAGAGAATATCTGTGATTTTTTTTGATTTTTTTAAATTTTTTTACATAGCGAAACAAAAATAACAAATGTTTGCTCAAGTTCTAACGCTGGCGCGGGCGTCGGACGGGACGCGCGGTCCGACGGGCGTTGGACCGCCCCCGCTTCCTCTTGCTGTTGCTCGTGCGTAAAAAAATATATTTACACACTAGATGAAATGATTTTTTTAACCTGTTAGATGAAATGAATTTTCAGGGTGGGGTGTGTTGTTGCTGTTCTAGCCCAGGTCATCAGGTGTGCTGTGTTCCCAAAAACTCTTGTATTAGGTTTGTTGAAGAAATGTAAAGTTGCATGTGAAAAAGATATTCAGAATCACAATCTCATGGATTGAACATTTCCTCTTGTCGAAGAACTTCCTTTCTCTTATGAAGAAGAAAGGATGATCCCATTCTTGATAGTATCATTCTTTCTTCAAAAATGTGTGGTTTTGCTACGGAGAACCAAGACTCCTTTTTACATTGAAAATGTTTCTTCGAACTTCAATGTTCTTGATTTAGCTTGCACAGCTGTAGTTCCGATGGTGAGGGGTGTGGCCTCTGCGAAGGATATCGAGACCGAATGACCGATCTTAGCACGATTCCTGGTTCAAACTGGCGCTCTACAACAAGACAAGTGGAAGAAAACAAATTTCTGTTGTGATTCCCTACTGCTAAAAAGGGTGGATGAGTTTGCACAGTTCAAAGAAATGTACATGATATTGGTTGATGCTGCGATTAAAGTGCCTAGATGGGAAGAAAATATTGGGCTCAGGGGGAGTTGCAAGAAGCTTGGGTCCGGATTCACAACATACCTTCGAGCAAAATGTCAGAAGAGGTGGTCGCATGGGTGGGCGTGATTATTGGTATTGTAATTGAGGTTGACACATCAAGCTTGTCTAAGTATGTACAACAGTCCATCTCAGCAAGTCGCTAAACCATCTCTAAACAGTGTCATGTCAGCTAATTGATGACGTGGAGGAGACACCGAGAGAGTGTGTGCATTGTACAACAGTCCATCTCAGCAGTCTCTAAGCCATCTCTAAACAATGACATGTCAGCTAATTAATGACGTGGAGGAGAGACCGAGAGAGTGTGTGCATTGTACAACAGTCCATCTCAGCAGTCTCTAAGCCATCTCTAAACAGTGACATGTCAGCTAATTGATGACGTGAGGAGAGAGTGCGTGCATTGGTATTTGAGCTGTCTCTTAAACAAGAGTCAACTCTATACAAGAATTAAGAAACTTTGTGTGTGAGTAAATTACCTATAAAGACATGCAACCATCTCTACTATTGCATATGATATCCCTAGTCATATCTCTAGGTGATATGGCAATAGTTCGAGACAACTGTTGTCTCAACCATTGTACATGTTCGTCGATGCCAGGGTGTTGGTGCGCAATGTTGATGCAAATTCAGAAAGCAAGAAGGCTATGTTGGGAAGTTGTTGTATGATTTCTTCTTTAAGGTTGAGAAGACAAATATCCGGGGCAAGAGTGGAAAGCAGTGGCGATAAACCTAACTAACGCTCTCAGCTTTGTCCATTTTGGCCATCCGCGCCCAGGATATGGGCTAATTTTTCTATGCAATTACACAGGGCTCAATAGCTTAGCGGGCTAGGAGCCGAGGCACAAGCCTAGGGTCGCCAGGCCCTGGCTCCGCCAGAGGTGGAAAGGGTAAAAATGTTGTGAGAGCTAGTGATAATATGGACAAAGGAACAACTTGAAAGAAACAGAAGACAATGAAGCCCCAAAGTAATTTGGAGACAGAGAAGGGTGAATTGTTTCTTCGACTCCACCCAAGGTGAACATGGATAATGGAAAATTCCAAGTGAACGAGGACAACTTTGACATCTAGTTTGATGACTCTCATGAAAGTGATAATGTGGAAGAGAAGTTGTCATCCAGTTTGATGACTCTAATGAAAGTGATAATGTGGAAGAGGATGATGTGATCCTCCAAGAAGTTATTAGAAGATCTAAGATGGATGCCTCAAGGAGTGGACAACCTTCAGGAGAGAGTTCTCATAACATCATGTTGGTTAGATGTCCTAATGTGATCTTGCAGAAGCTACCTGTTGTTCACACTATTTGATTAATGAGTATGGCTCCGCTCTGCGTCCTGCTTCTCATGTGGTGATTGCAGAGATGAATCAACTTATAGAGAAACAATGTGATAGAAGTGGTGGGCTAAAGAGCCAGAAGAGAAATATTATCCTGAAGGAGTCTGAAGTTGGGATTGAAAACCACCGGTTAACAGCGTTCCGTGGCCGGCAGGCTAGGATTACTGTGGAGGTTAACTGTTTGAAATTTATTAAAATAAAATTTGAAATGAAAACTTGTATAAAATTTGTAAAAAAATTAATTATTATAAGCACTTTGGCTTAAACAAAATTTTAAAATTCAATACATTTCTCATTATTCCATGTGATTTTGTGTTTAAAAATAAAAATTGTGGCTAACCATCCGATCCGTGGCTAACCGCGCAAAACCACCGGCTAACCAGCCAAACGTTCAGCAAATTTCAAAAACCATTGAGGCTCAAAACCGTGAGAAAACCGCCGGTTAACCGGTTCCGCACTACTGCCGGTTCGGGGAATTCCATCGATTTTGTAATCCCTGGTCTGAAGTAATGAATAAGGCTTGGGCTGGAGCTGAGCGTAGTCTGAAGTTGACCATCAAGCATGTTCACCCCGCCGACCACGGACGCCTGCGCGCGTGCGCGGGGGAGGAGGGGGGGAGCCCGCGGTATGGATCTTAGTGTTGACCAAGGTCACCGCATTTTATAAATATCTCTTGTAAGCCTCCGCCAAGAGCAAGATGGAAATTTTTTTCTCTCCGGCGTTTTGTAAACTCTCCCCGATAGTGAAGTTTCGACGGTCGGTGTCCATGAATTTTTTTTCCCTTCGCTTTGTCAGGGCTTTTCACGTCAATTACTGAGTCTCTATCTGTTTGTGTTTTTGATCTACTTCGTTATCGCTGCGTGGATTGGGTAACACCATGCTCTTGTATTGAAGATAGGGTAACGAATCAATTTTTTATATAAATTTTGCGAACAAGACGCAGGAACACCAACGGTTTCTTCATACGTGACCAGTGATTTTCATTCCTACTCATCAAATTGTGCCTTTCATCAGGGATAACGAAACCGCGGTTAACCGGTCGAAAACCGTGGTTAACCGGTAAACCGGTGGGGGTCGGTTTTAGAAAAACCGGCCGGTTAGGTTTGAATTCAATTCAAATTTGGTTCAAATTTGAAAATCCGTGAAAAAATCTGAAAAAATTCCATAAAATAGTAAATGTTATTATATGAGTATTGGCTAAAACAGAATTTAAAAACTTCAAATTTTCATGTGTTTTTCGGTTGACATGATTGAAAATAAATGAAAAAATAAAAAAACAAAGGAAGAATATGAGAATATGCCATATATATGCCCTGTGACCGACACTTTCCCTACCCCGTGACCGACACTTTCCCCGTACTCCCCTCCCGAGCGCCCAGCGAGCCTCCCCACTCCCCCAGCTCCTCTGCTAGTCTGCTCTTCTCCCCTCCCGAGCGCCGCCGCTAGCCGCACGGTTTCCCTGTGAAACCGACCGGTTAGCCGGTGAAATTGACGGCTAACCGGTGGATCTAGCGGCTAGCCGACGCCAGCCGGCCGATTCGGGCGGCTAACCGAAGATTTTTGCCGTTAATCGACGCGGTTTGGAGGTTAGCCGAGGTGAGCGACGGGGCCGGGCTCGCGCCGGCGGCTGGCCGGCGAGGCGCCAGCGGCTAGCCGCCGTTGGCCAGCGGTTAGCCGAGCTAGCCGGTCGGCTAGCCCCCCGGTGTGGCCGTGGCCGTGGCCGGCTGGCTCCCCCCCCTCGCGTGAATTTTTTTATTTGATAAACGCACTGCTAGTGTTAGAATTCGGTAAAGATTAGGATTTTTGCATATTTTTATTTGATAAATACACTGCTAGTGTTAAGATTAGGTAAAGATTAGGATTTTTGCATATTTTTTATTTGATAAATGCACTGCTAGTGTTAGGGTTAGGGTTAGTGTTATTTTAGGGTTATTATGCAAAGATTTTGTGTTGCCATGCAGTGAGACGCTGAACGAATGGCGGATGAATCTAGCGATCCGGTTTGGGAGTATGGTCTGAAAGTGAAAGCGGGATTCAAATGCAATTTCTGCAAAGAAACCAAAGCGGGAGGTGGCGCAAGCAGATTTAAGCACCACTTGGCCGGTCGTGGCAGCAATGTGAAACCTTGTAAATCAGTCCCTCCTGAGGTGAGGGACTTCTTTCGACGGTACCTGGATAGAACCGCCGAAAAAAAGACCGAGAAAGCTAGAGAGCGGCTTAGATTGGAAGAAGCCGCAACATCAGCAGGGAGAGGTGGAGGGGCTTGGCAGGAGCAGGGGCACCACATGGGGGGTTATGGTAGTGGTGCAGGCGGTTGGCAGGAGCAGGGGCACCACATGGGGGGTTATGGTAGTGGTGCAGGCGGTTGGCAGGAGCAGGGGCACCACATGGGGGGTTATGGTAGTGGTGCAGGCGGTTGGCAGGAGCAGGGGCACCACATGGGGGGTTATGGTAGTGGTGCAGGCGGTTGGCAGGAGCAGGGGCACCACATGGGGGGTTATGGTAGTGGTGCAGGCGGTTGGCAGGAGCAGGGGCACCACATGGGGGGTTATGGTAGTGGTGCAGGCGGTTGGCAGGAGCAGGGGCACCACATGGGGGGTTATGGTAGTGGTGCAGGCGGTTGGCAGGAGCAGGGGCACCACATGGGGGGTTATGGTAGTGGTGCAG
>SPJY01003299.1:391827-491322 GCA_005191435.1 Raddia distichophylla
CGGGGGAGGAACCGAGTCCGGCTGTCTTAGCTGCCACGCGTGGGGGGCAACAAGCACAGGGGCTCCGCCGCCGATGCGGGCAGGCAAACTGGAGAAATCCTCAATAGAGTCGACGTGGATGAGCAGAGGGTGGAGGGAAACCCGGGGTGGCCGCGGGCGCGGCGCGCCGGCGAGGCGAGCAGGGCCACGGGGGCCGCCTCGGTTTGCTTCCATGTAGGGGGATTGATCGAAGAGCTCCAGCTCCGCCTCCAAAGGGATGCAGGCAGGGTCCCTTGTCCAGAGCCACACGCGGAAAGTGGCGGTATCAAGGCGGTGACGCGTCTCGGGCTCAACAACGTCGATCCGCCCAACACCGGAGAAAATGCGGTCTACCACCGCCGTCGACCAAGCATGTAGCGGGAGCCCCTCGATGAAGACCAGAACGCGGAACCGAGCGGCGCCGGGCGCGGCGTTGTGATGGACGTCGGCGGGGACGCACTCGAGGTGGAAGTCGCGGCCGTTAGCGTGGAAAGAACGGCGCGCGGCGTGGCGAGCCTGCTCTGGACGGGTAAAACGGGCGAGGTAGCGGCGATTGGATTTGGTCCCACCGTTGATCGAACGGCTGAAATAATTTGGATGATGTAGACGAACATGGTGACTTCTTTTTCCCCTCCTTTATACACCAACGGTTTCTTCATACGTGACCAGTGATCTTCATTACAACTCATCAAATTGTGCCTTTCATACGTAACCAGTGATTTTCATTCCAAGCCATCGAATTCAGCCTTGCAGCTACTGTGCTCCTCACAATCCAGACGATATATTCGCAAGCAAAAATACAGCAAAAAACAATATTGAGAAACAAAAAAAACTATTTTTATCTACATGAGAAAGGGTCTGGAAACAAAACAGAACGAAAATGAACAGAGCAGATAAGCATGAAACTAGATCAAGATCTAGATCAAGATCAAACCGCTCCATATGCTAATTCTACAGCATAACCCATGAATGTCACGACCAATAAGCATCGGATCGTCGTGAAACTTGCTCAGTACCGCGCTATCTCGGAGCTCTGCTGCTGCTGCTGCTGCTCGCCCTGCTTCTTGTCGCCGGCGCCGGCGCCGCCCTTCTTCTGGCACTTGTCCTTGATCCACTGGAACCCCTGCGCGGTGCCCCCCTTCACCTTGCGCAGCCCGGTCGCCGCCGCCGCCTTGGTCCTCTCCACGCCGCTCTGCTTCCTGGCGCCACCGCCGCCGCCGCCCGCTGCCGCGCGCGGGCTCGGGTCAGCGCCGTAGTCCCACTGGTCCGCCCACGACGTCCCGAACGAGCTGCTCCGCTGCATGTCGTCCGCCGCCGCCGCCGCCGCTGCCGGGGAAGAAGACTCAGGAACTCGCGCCGCCTCAGGGAACCAAGAAGAAGCCCGCGGTGGAGGCGTCGCTTCTCGTGGTGTCCGGCTCCGGTGGACGAAGGCTTTATACGCGCGGGTGGACGGAGCACAGGACGGTGCGGTCATGGATGGACAGCTCGGACGGGATGGAGATGAGGAGATGCGTTGCCTACGCGTTGGAGAAGGTGAGGAGGCGGCTCGGAAGTTCACCTTCCAAAGCTTTGGAGGAAGCGGGGGGTCTCGGGATCGGGGAAGACCAGGTGAACGCGCTGATCCGCTGACCACTCGCCCACGCGGTGCGAGAGGGCGGGGAGAGAGAAGCTTCCGGGTGCCGTGGCAGACACCGACTGCTGGGCCCTTGTCAATTGGTGGTCCGCCTGTCGGTACCGTCTCGTAGTTTTGGTCGATTCAGTCAGTGATTAGGTAACCGAACTGAGCCTAAAAACCGAGGGAGGCTCGGCTCGGCTAACCGAGCGGTTTTTGCGGCTAACCAAAAATTCGAGCAAAAGCCGGCAGAGTTCAAATTTGAATACAAAAACGGCTCGGTGGGCTAACCGGCCGGTTTTTCCGGCTAACCGAGATTTTATAGCAAAAAATAGAAAAAATTAGAGAAAAATTAGAGACAATATAGTTTGCGGGACAAACTCAAGTGAAGGATCGGTTTATGTCAAGACAGCTTCACTCGTGGGTTGAATTTTTTCGGCGAAACCGAGCAGATTCAAAGTGCAACGAAGAAGCTAGTAAAACGAAAAAATTAAATTGTATTGTATGTGTCGGTGTTCGATCCTTTTAGACGTCCTAGAGGGACCTTTTTATACTTCTAAAGTCCTAAATCGATACGTAATAGTCTTATAGATAACTAAGAAACGAAAACTAATGAATATGTAAAAAATACAACGTCAACTAGAATTCCAATAGGCTCATGGGTTCCCGATCTTCCGGTGAGGGGATAACTTCGATTTGGGCGGATGATGACTTTGACGATCCGGCTACGAACCACGCAAGGATAAGCGTCCGCAATGGCTAAACCACACTGCTGATTGTTATCAACCGTGCCAAATCCCGGATGACCTGACCACGAAGGTCTATCCGTGCAAGCAATCGAAGAACTCGCAATAACAAGAGTAAAGCACACACTCGAACTAAGGTTCTGAAGCTCGGAATCGATTGGTCAACCGACACATGGGATTTTCAGAGTGTTTCTCTAAATTGAAAGACAACAACAAATGAACAAAACCTAATAAGAAAAGGGAGAGTCTTGTCCAATATATAGAGCAGGGAGATGATTCTAGGAGGTGCTCTCACACAGTAGGAATACATGGGGACTAAGCCCAAATTAATTGTGATGCAGCACCCAAGAAGAGCAAAAGACAAGTTCTGTATACGAGATGTTTTTGACTGTTACGGCTAGCTCAGTTGGAATTTGAAGGTGAGGCTGGATTCGTTAGAAAGATGGTGAAGTTATCTTTCCAAAGAGTGCTCACACGTTTCAATCGAAGTTCGTTTGCATTCTCTAGGCCTTTTTGTATGCAGACTGGTGATTGAAGGCCGAGTGGAATCCTTTGCATGCTTTATTACCTTGATTCGTATGTTGATGCCTTGTAGCTGATGATTGTTTAAATTCCTATGCATAATATTGTTATTAGGTAGCGGTCTATTCTCCAAAGTATAATTATTTAACCCAAAAACGAGTTTACCTAATAATTGACTTTTCGCGCACAGGCTCGTGTGTTTGGTCCTTACATAATGATCAAAGGTCGCGGGTTGCTTGGAAGGACTTTGGTCATTGATTCCATGGGTGTATCCGATGTAGTGATGTTCTCTTCATTCTTCTTTTCTTTATTTGGAGTCGTCCTCGACTTCAGTTAATCTTATAGTAAGACGTGAAATCTTTATGTGCTTCTAAGGGTCGAACTAGATTCCAAAATAAGGAGCACATCCACATATGTATTGGTGCCATGGTCTTATCATACTTTCCTTCTTCACGAAAAAGTCTTTCTTGTTTTTTCACAATCTGCAAAGGTGCTCAAGAAAAAGAACAACGTGTACGCGTGTTATATATGTGCATCAATTGTTTTGTTATTCTCGCTTTCAATATAAAAACAATTATGCATTGTTTTGTCAGAGACCATTTGTTCTCATGATTTCTTTTTCCTTGAGAAAAATTTGTCCTTAAAGTTATTAAGCATTGCCTCAAATTGTATGGAAGAGAGCAAGATTCATTTGGGCCATGCAGATTTCTATCAAATGATTCACATGTGACATATGAGTAAATGAATGCAGATCTCTTTTCAAAACAGTTAATATCGAACAATTCTTTTATCTGCGGGCTACCACAATATGACACAATGGATAGTGTGTTGCAAGAATTCAGCCTCAAATCAGTAAGCAAATCGGTTGTGATAAAGATTTGACGAATATGAAAGGTGTTGTCCACATCATAATTTACAATAAAATAAAATTTGCAATTACTATTTAGAGATTTGGAACTATAAATTTCAGCAACGTTATTAATCACACTAGACAGTTCAACAGGTTCATTAAATAGCACATAGCTCAAAGATTTATCATGAAATGCTTTCCAAAAAACTTTGTTGTGAGTAATCAATTCAATATTATGCAAATCAGATGTATTAAATTTAACATAAGATATTTTTCTTTCAGCACAAGTGTTGGTACAAGAACTCACCTCTTCTCGATAAATGATTACCGATTCAATACCATTATTACCTTTATTGTTCGTCTCAGATGTTTTAGGTATTGTAAGTAGCTTTTCGTCATGCAAAATTAACCTTGAGGCAGCATGTTCTTGTCCAACCATGGATATCTTGCTATCATTTTTTTCAAATAGTGGAGGTTGTTCAACACTTCAATTTGCATCATCAAATGGGCCATCACATTCCTCAGTTGCCATGTATCGTGGGCCAACAATGGTGCAATTGCCATCAACCACGATCTGATCATGGGATGTGCATATCAGAGGTGCAACCACATCAAACACTGTGGTCGAAGAGAATGTCCCACGCTCGACCATATCAACTTCGATCCCATTATTCTTTCCAATCTCCAGGAAAAATTTGGTCGAAGAGAAAGACAGAAGAACATGCAAATTGTCTATTGAATTATCTTTTTTCGTGCAAATTAATTTAGAAACCTTCTCTATCAAATCATGAAATTCAAGTTTCTTTTGCTCCTTACTAGTATCAAACATTTTCATTTTTTTTCCAAAATATGATTTTCAGCTTTGCATGCAAGCTTAACCAAATGAGAGAGTGAGTTGTAGTTTTTATTAATAATAATGTCATGGATTTCTTGATTAAGCCCTCCCAAAAACCGAAGTTCAGTAACTTCCTCGCATTCACCTAACCCAAAACGCAGCAAATGATTTTGTAATTGTCCAAAGTAATCCTTAACACTTTTGTTGCCTTGTTTCAAACATTGGAGTTTAGTGTTCAAAAAGGCTGCATGGTAATCAGGAACATACATATTTCTCATAAGTCTTTTCATGCCATTTTAGATATGAGGTTGTCCCTCTTTTCTAGTATTTCACCATGTTAACGTAAATCCATTTAGCACACTAGCGGTAGCCTTAATCTTTTGTTTTACAAATAAGTCATATTTTCTAAATTTATTGTCAACCGCAATTTTCCAATCAATGTAAGCATTATGATCATACGTAATACCGAGAGGAGTCAACGTACACTTCAGATTACCTTATTCAATATTTGGAGATCGTGCATCATTTTAGTTGATATGACAAATCTTCCTTCCAACATGAAGAAAGCTCTCATGTAAAGTGCAGTTCAAATATCACATGATCGATGTACGTCGTTCCTTATCGCCAGCTGAAGATCACTCCATTCTTATGATATTGCGTGAAACCATTATCTCCATATGACCCTACCATGGTTAGTGGCAAATAAGGATAGCACACAAAAATATGGGAAACTCAATCAACTACTATGTGCTGTAATTATTGATGGTCACATATCTCAATCTCTTACCAAGCTCTTATCAGTTCTTACAAATGCAATAAGTAGTTCAACCGGTGGCTGGTTCATGATAAACCGATCTTAAATGTGAGTAAAGTGATTTCAAGGCTATCACCTGTATGATTAGTACAAAGCGGAGCTTGGACAAACTATGTATGAGTAGCAATGAAAACAATCAGGTAATTTTAGACTTGCACAAATTGAATAAGTATTCAAACTAGCACTTAGCCTATGTTGCTGATCAAACAAAGATGGATATTAAGATAAAAAAATATGTGGAGATGAAAACAAGTGCTACACACTCAACAAGTCACGGATTTACACTATGGAACAAAAATACACAAGTTTGAACCAACTTGTAAATTGCTGTTTTTCAGCACACAAGACAGTAGGTGGTTTTTTTGGCAGTAAGTTCTTGTCAGGTGCCTCTATGCTCTTGAAATTATTTTCACTTCTTACTGATGGCTTTTGCAACAACTGTTATTTTAGGCCAACTTTCTGAAAACCAACTGATAAATTTGCACAAAATTCACAAGTGGACTGATATGCAGATTTCAGCAAAACAATAAGGTATGAATCAAACATTCATAACTGCTTGTTTTCTTCGTGTATGGAGTTGAAACTTGGCAGAATGATAGAATAACAAGTCTTGAAACTTCTCTTTTTGGTTTCACACAAAAAGGATATGGGAAATGGGAGATATGACGTTTTTGGTGCAGACTGCATAAATGAAAATTTTCTGGCCGGGATTGATACTTTTTTTTTTGCTGTTTTTGGGTGGATTTTGATGTGGGGAGATGAATAAGAAGATGAACAGTAACAAGACAACACTAGAATGAACACAAACTCATATTAACAAACCGAAATAACAGATTGAAAGGCACAAAGGGGCTTGGACAGCGGGTAAACAATCTTTTTGTGGGGCAAATATTTATGGACTATTGGAATAAGATGAACAACTAAACAAGCTAGATACAAACTCACCGGCCAACCATTACTCTGATACCAAATGATTTTCTCACGGGTTCCCGATCATCTGGTGAGGGGATAACTTCGATTTGGGCGGAGGATGACTTTAACGATCCAACTACGAACCACGCAAGGATAAGTGCCCGCAATTGCTAAACCACGCTCCTGATTGTTATCAACCGTGCCAAAGCCCGGATGACCTGACCACGAAGGCCTATCCTTACAAGCAATCAAAGAACTCGCAAGAACAAGAGTAAATGACACACTTGAACTGAGGTTCTAAAGCTCGGAATCGATTGGTCAACCGACATAAGGGATTTCGAGAGTGTTTCTCCAAACTGGAAGAAAATAACAAACGAACAAAACTTAAAAAGAAAAGGGAGAGGCCTGTCCAATATATAGAGCAGGGAGATGACTCTAGTAGGTGCTCTCACGCAGCAGGAATACATGGGAACTCAGCCCAAATTAATGGTGATGCAGCACCCAAGAAGAGCAAAAGACTGGTTCTATACGCGAGATGTTTTTGACTGCTGCGGCCAGCTCACTTGGCATTTGAAGGTGAGGCCTCATCCGTTGGAAAGATGAAGAAGTTATCTTTCCAATGAGTGCGCACACATTTCAATCGGAGTCTGTTTGCATTCTCTAGGCCTTTTTGAATTCAGACTAGTCATTGAAAGCCGAGTGGAATCCCTTTGCATTTCCTCCATGCTTTATTGCCTTGATTGATGTGTTGATGCCTTGTAGCCGGTGCTTGTTCAAGTTCTTATGAATAATATTGTTATTAGGTAGCGGTCTATTCTCCAAAGAATAATTATTTAACCCAAGAAACGAGTTTACCTGATAATTGACTTGTCACGCATGGGCTCGTGTGTTTGGTCTTTTCATGATGATCAAAGGTCGCGGGTTATTTGGAAGGACTTTGGTCATTAATCCCATGGGCGTATCCAACGTAGTGATGTCCTCATTAGCCTCCTCTTCAACGCTTGTCTCGCCGCCGCCACACTGTGCCATGAGCCGGCCTCCACCGTCGTCATGGCTTGTCACCGTGGCCTTCATATCTCCATCGCACCAACTCTGCTCGTTACCTACCTTCACAACCTGGACCGCCACAACATGCACAAAACTTCACCGCCGCCAAGCCTCGCCAGTTCGGCCTCTACCTTCATCGCGGCCTGACAACAAGCCTCAACACCCTACTGCTGCACCAGATCGCCAACACTCCCACCGATGCACTGGGTCGCCTCCACCGCGGTGACCTTGGCCTCGTGCGCCACCACCGCACCATATTCATCCACACACGGACCACACCGGAGGGGAGCGGCTGGAGGGGAGAGGGAGGACCGGAGGTGGCCAGAGGGAAGAGGAAGGGGAAGGGGCGGCCGGAGGGGAGCAGCTGGAGGGGAGAAGGAGGACCGGAGGCGGCTGGAGGGGAGAGGAAGGACTGGAGGTAGACGAAGGGGAGCAGCTGCAGGAGGATAGAGAGGGAGGATAGAGGAGAGGAGAGGAGAAAGATGGGAAAAGTAGACTAGCTCACTTGTGGGCCCATACTTTGCTGACTATACATGTTGAATGGACTTTTATGTCACACGCCACGTGGGCAAAACCATCCAAAACCACTGCGGGGGTGTTATTTTCACCTTTTTTAATGGTTTTGTGGGGTGGAATATCTGGTTTCGTAGTTTATGGGGGTATGTAGACAAAGGACCATAGTTCAGGGTTAAATATAGACTTTTTCCTTAGAAAATCATATCGGCTACAACAAAAACCAAAAAATGCATAAATTTAAAATAAAAGATCAGAAAAGTCTATATTACACCCCTAACTATGAGCCTTCATCTGCATAATCCCCTGAACTACAAAACCGAGTATTCCACCCCCTAAAACCGTGAAACCGGTGCAAATAATCCCCTGATGGCGGTTTGAGGGTGGTTTTCCCAACGTGGTTGATGAGGTGGCGGTGTACTAAAAAAATATTAAAAATAAAACAAGAAAATGTGGGACCCGTCTGTCATCCCCTCGCTCCCTCTTCTCTCCCTCTCCCCTGTCTCTCTCTATCATGCCTCACTCCCTCACTTCTTCCCCCACCGCTGTCGCCCAATCCACGCGCCCGCCGTCGGCCTCTGCCATGCCGTGCGCCTCCAGCCACCCTGCCCCCCTCCAGCCACCTTTGCCCCGACGTCGGCCTCCACCCACTTGTGCGCCTCTAGCCTCCCCCTGTCACCGCCCGCGCTCCCCTGCCTTCCCCAACCGCCGATAACCTCCTCTCCCTCGCCTCCAGCCTCTCCTTGCCGTTGCCGCCTGCCTCCCCTCATCGCTCGCGCTCCCCTGCCTCCCCTGTGACCGTCAGCCTCCCCGCCCCCGCCTCCGGCCTCCCCTTCCCCTACCACCATTGACCTCTCCTCCCCCGTCGGTGTTCCCTTTCGCCTCACCTCAAATCGGCCATGGGCTCACGCTGGCCAGGATATGATGGCCTTCTCCGCCGGTCACCCCACGTCCATCCTACAGCCACCCCTACCGCCGCCGACCTCCCTGTCCCACTGGTGGCCTCAGAGCTTGCTCCTCTGCCTCCTTCGCAGAGAGAGGACAGAGAGTGAAGAGTAAGGAGAGAT
Organism: Raddia distichophylla; assembly: GCA_005191435.1. Taxonomy (NCBI): domain Eukaryota; kingdom Viridiplantae; phylum Streptophyta; class Magnoliopsida; order Poales; family Poaceae; genus Raddia; species Raddia distichophylla. The sequence continues at coordinate 400,764 of SPJY01003299.1, forward strand.
ACCGACCCAAGGGAGTGGGAAGTGAGATTGAGAGAGAGGAGAGAGACCGGCCGACGGGGAGAAAGAAGTGAGACCGAGAGAGAGGAGAGAGAGGGAAGAGATAGGAAAGGACAGACAGGGAAAAAGGGTGGCATACATGTGGGTCCTACAACTACCTCATGTGTTATACGCAGGGGCGGACCCAGGCCCAGGGTCGGTGTTGACGTCAAATAAACACCAACTTTATACGTCAACATATAATTCGGAATTCCGACATTTCGGAGGGAAAATCAAGGTTTATACTAGCATTTTATTTATTATAATAAAGTTCCACAAGTTTTGATGAGTTTTGGTCCACAGGTACAACATGAAAAAAACGGGAGCCGAACTGGACAAAAAGCCAGGCTGGCCGGCCCACCCTAGGCTGGCCAACCTAGCCACATCATCGATCCGGCTCCAACTTCTCCCAAGTGGCTTAGAAGCACAAATTGAAGACATCTACACCCTCCATTGCAGATGGTTTGATCTAATGGACCCGGTTCCTTCACAAATGAGCATAGGATTCCATTGGATTCCTAACTTGCGGGAGTCAATTAGAGAAACGACTTGAGGGGATGATCTACACCGTCCATGGAGCATCACAACAAAATTGGACGGCCAGATGAGCTAGAAGTGGGTCGGCTGACCCACTAGGCCGGCCGACCCCCCTCTTGATGCCCTTTGGATTCTCCTTTGGAGGGGGAGTGAGTGACACTTGTCCCTACACGTGGAAGTCCCCGGTTAGCTGTGGATCACTATAAATAGACCCCCTCACTCACTTGTAACACAACACACAACACATCACAACACTTTTCATTTCACGTAGTAAAGTAGATCTTAGTCTAGTAGTAGTTGGGAGTTAGAGTCAAGTCGAGCTGAAGCTCGGAGTTCCGGAAGTGTCTTCGGGAATTCGGGTAATAGCTCTTGTACACTTTCCTAATTGTTTCAATTAGTGAGATCACTTCATTCATTGTCTATGTGTTGATCTTTATTTGAGTTGAGTATATCTACATAAATGAGTTGTGTGAATTTGCCTTACCGGTAGTTTGTATTCGTCTAGAATTAGTTTAGGTTCTCACTCATATACTGTAAGAGCCAGGCATTGAACCTAAATCAACTTCTTTTTGGTACTGAGGAAGATCAATTAGAAATAGTAGCAGACGTGGTGTCTGAGACTAGGACTAACTCGGTTTACACCCGGGCCCACGTATATGTGGTAGGTGGTAGGTGGTGACAGCCCTATCCATCAGTAGATATTAATTATCTCGTGCGTAACCCACAGCGTCCGGCTTTGGATCAGTAGAGCCCTATCGGAATGATCATAACCATTCGGGATTCCAATTCAGGATAGCGGGTGGCAGTGAATGTTTGAGCTCCGACGACGAATACCAAGTGAACCATTGTTTGATTACCAAAGCTCACTCAATAAACTGAATCACATAATTTTGTGAACTTATTAAACTTGTCTTGTTGTCCTCCCAACTGTCTATCTAGCTAGAGTAGCTTTCTCTTTATTTGTGTGTGAATATTTATCTTTTGTGTGTGTCACCGATCCTTTTTATTTATTTATCCTAACCCTCCATTACCTAGACTGGCTGGTATTTTAAATAATTAAGATATAGGGGATTGTCTCCTTACCCTCGTTCCCTGTGGGTTCGATAACTCTAGAAATACTCTTGGTGAAAACTACAAGCGATATCCGTCCGTTTGCGGATTAATTTCTTTGAGCGTAACTATCGCTAACAGTCGCCTGGGCCGTGGCCCGGGGCGTGGACCAAAGGCAAGAACCACCCCCAGGTATTGCCGTATTGGGTCAGTTTAAGGCCCCCAATCGGCTCACCCAGACGCCGCCCCACTCCTCCCAGGTCGCCTCGCCCCAACGGCCCGACGCCACCCGCTGCGCTGCTCTCCCCTTAGCGATCCCCACACCGGGTCGGCCGCTCCCCCGGCTTCCTGCCTCGGCGCCTCGCCCCCAAGCCGCCGCCCCAGGTCCCCAGCCAACCTCCTCCTCGGCTCCTCCCGTTCTCCTCAGTCAGTGCCCAGTGCAGCTGTGCAGGCTGTAGATCTGAGATCATGAAGCATTGAAGCTGAAATTGCATATCTGCATGATTGGGGGTTGGATGAAATTTAGGATGACTCGCTGTTTGTTTTAGAATGGGCGTAGTTCACTAATATAGACATATAGTGTAATAGCGATATGTGTATCTAGGGTAGTCAACTGCCATCTGTAAAAAAATAAATTAGAAGTAGTCTTATTAACAAATGGTTTACTTCCCCTAAAAAAATGGTTTACTCATGAGTTGTGAATGTTGATGATAGACCACTTAGAAGGTAGTCTTATTAACTCCTTTGGTTTTATTTTCTGGAAAAAAATATAAACCTCCATAGGTTTAACTTAGAAGGTAGAAGATCAAGAGAGCTCGGACATTGGAATGTTTTTATAAACCAGCAATAACACCAGTTACACCACAACCAAGTTCCAATGAAAATTTTGAGAAACAGTGGGAACCGAAGCTAGTAACAATCAAGAAGCTACCGCAAGATGAAGCTACCTCTTTCTAGTGGTATTTAAAAATGATTGCTCTAAATTTTGCTTACTATCCACTTGTTTATTTGTCCATTTCATTTCGTTAATATTGTTTTTTATTTTAATTTCTAGGTTTGAGATCTACAGCTACTATTGATGAAGGTATAGGCTTTTAAGAAGCGAATCTGTCTTGAAAAGGTACTATATTATTTCAAATTAGCAAACTTTCCTTTCATTTCTATGTTACTTTTCGATTAGAAAAAATTGAGCTGTGTGCTTGGACAAATTTTCATCTTACATTAGTATGAACATCATTTTTAGTTTGATCTAGCAACTAGACTTGTCGGTAGTTGGTCCGGGTTTTATCAAAATCCTAGATCCGCCACTGGCTATACGCCAACTCACCTGCCACATGGGCAAAACCTCCTCAAAAACAACCATGGGGGCTATGTACACCTTTTTCATATGGTTTTCAGAGATGGAATACTCAGTTTTATACAGGCCTACAGGGGTGTATGTAGACTTTTTCATAAAAAAATATAGAAATAAGAGTAAAATTAAAGCTAGACATAAAATTAGTCTCACAAATATGTGTCGTGGGACACCTTGTTCGTTTAATGGAGGACACAAAGAGAACAGCCATATGTTGTGTTCACCTTATTATTTACGCGACATGATCCTCACGGCTCACACCATGCCATTACCGTGCCATGGCCGAGCTTGACATACGTACGCACAATATAACAACACAGGCATGGCCTGACACCAGCCATGCATACAACAATCGCATGAAATATAGGAAATGAAAGCACGCACGCAAGGCAAGGCAAGGCAAGATTATCCAGCAACGTACAGGCCCTGGATCCCAGCGACGTCGTCGGGCGCCAGGTCCACCTTCCTCGTGCCCGACCGGATGGTCGGGAACATGATGGCGTCCATCACCGACGAGTGGCCGAGCCCCAGCAGGTGCCCGATCTCGTGCACCGCCACCGACTCCAGGTCGTAGGCCCCGGGCGCCGGCGTCGCGCCGCCGCCAGCCGTCCAAGCCTCCGCCGCGTCCAGGTGGAACCGCCCGTCCGTCGGCGAGAACGCGTGCGCCAGCGTGCCGCCCGGCCCGGTGAACGGCTCCCCGTCGCGGTGGTCGCCGCGGTAGAAGCCGATGGTGAGGTCGGCGTCGGACGCCGACGCGGTCTCCGTGAAGCTGAACGCCGTCGCCGCCGACCACCGCGCGAACGCGCTCGCGAAGACCTCGCTCAGCGCTGCCTGGGTTATCGTCGTCGCGGAGGTTTCCGTGATCGCGTGCTTGAGGCTCCTCTTCGACCGGGGCCACCTCGGCGTGCCGGGGAAGAAGGAGAAGAGGTTCCGGCCGTGGACGACGCCGGCCGACGAGCCCATGGTGGACGTGCCGTTCACGACGTCGGCGACGCCGCACCGCGGTGCCATCATCTGGGTCACCGTCGGCGCGTCCAGCCGGCCGGTGACGTCGAGGCCGAAGTTGCGCTGGTAGGTCTTGACGGCCTCCTCCATGTCGGCGCCGAACACGTCGTCGAACGGAGGCGACGACGGCGGCGGCTTCGGAAGGTAGCCGAAGTGGCAGAGGTAATCCTTGAGCTTGGCGAGTCCGTGCCGCTGCTCGCCGGATCAGTGGCAGCCGTTAAGGTTCTTGAACGCCGACCACGGGCTGGGAATAGGATACGGGGGCTTAACGTCCGGCAAGCCGGACGGCAAGGCGGACACCGATAAAACCGGCCGGAAGACAAGCACCGCCATGGCCGCGACGGCGAGGCGGCGAGCACAGCGAGGAGAGGAGGGGTGCTGGCGCCGCCCATTGCAGCTTTCGGCAGGATCACGAGTTGTGACTTGTGATTGTAGATGCAGCTAGGAAGCACAGTCAGCTCATGGTTTTGTAGCTCGCTCCACGGATCCGAACTCCGAAGAAGGCCACTTGCTCGGCGGGCACGAGGCTGCGGAGACCCGGCAGCCGCAGAGACGTTTCAATCCTTGCTGTAATTATATTAGTGATTATATTATTCTAGTACAAAAGCATGCACTACCAGGGAAAGGAGCTGTACAAGCGGAAGGCAAATAATATTGGGGGAGGTGGGATTTGAACCCAGGACCTCATGACTTATAGGCAACCCACCCACGCGTGATATCCGATGAGATAGAGGGAGCTTTCTTTTTACGGAAAGGCTACTGTGCGGACGTCCGGCGAGAGCGCGCGCGGCCGGACGCCCGCACAGTCAGCAACGCGCGCGGGAAACCGAGGAGGAGGAGGCAACAGTACACATGCAAGGTGGGTCCCACTCGTATATTTTCTTTTTGAATGGCCATATTTTTTGACTGGGTGCTCCAATCCACAAACCGTTTGCGCCAACGTATTCCTCGTATTTTTTCGAACAAAACAAGATATATGTTGACATATAACTCCTCAAACTTATCTGGTGAAACTTGGGGTTCGTCTACTGAAACTTGGGTTTCGCCTAACAAAACTTGGGTTTCATACTCGTAAAACTTTGCCGAACTATCAAGTTCCATCAGGTTTCATCCAAGTTTTTTCAAGTTTCTTCAAGTTTCATCAGGTTAATTCAAGTTTCAACAGGTTTCATCCAAGTTTCATCAGGTTACATCGAAGTTTCATCGAAGTTTCTTCAGGTTTCATCAGAACACGGCCAAGTTTCATCAGAACACGGCCAAGTTTCGCTAGTATAGATGTAAGTTTCATAAGTGCCTTCTACTAGTTCACATCAAAAAAATTAAAAAAGTGAAAAAATTCAAAAAATTCAAAAAGTATTTAAAATGGGTTGCTCTCGATTTTAGAAGAATTATGAAATTTATTTCACGCATTTTGAACACTGTTTGAATTTTGTACAAAAATCAAAAGTTTAATCGGAATTTAAATCAACTGCTCGCACTTATCTAGTCGTTCGCTGTACGCGGTGGACGCGGGCGCGCAGCGGTTGGATTGGCTTTGTAGCCGGTGATCCGACGACCGGGGAAGGGCAGGGACACGGGCGCACGCACGCAGCGTCGGATTGGCGCGGTAGCCGGGGATCGGACGATGGCGCGTGGTCCGGACGGAGCGCCAGGCGTCGGACGTCCGACACCTGGCGCTGCCCTTCTTTTTATCTATTCGAAAAAGGACCCTCTAGAAACGGTTGGGGCTATTAAACCGCTTATAAAGGCAAGCATCCTAAGAGGTTTGTGTTCCCAACCGTTTCTAGAGCTCTAGCAGCGGTTGAGAACATGAACCGCTTAAGATTCTTGGTCTTTAGAAGGGGTTCGTGCCCCCAACCGCTTATAGAGGTCCACTCCTGGCTTGGGGCTGGTTTGGGGCTATTAAACCGCTTGTAAATTAAAGTCCGCTCTTTTTTTTCCAACCGCTTAGGAAAGTCAGTTCCCTGGTAGTGATGCATGCATGCATGAATGATTTATCCATTGCTATGTTTGGTAAATTGCTCGAGTTGGGAATTAGTCTAGTGATGGTTGGTGTATGGTGTAATGTTATCTTCATGTTTAGGAATTATTCCCTCCCGTTACATAATATTTGACGTTTTAGATTTGAATTGTGTACATAAAAATCATACATATAAATTTATCTTGAGAAAAACTTTCACAATTTTCATATTTTTGCGGATTTTGTAAATAAATTTCAATAGTAATTGATGGTCAAATTTGTATTTTGAAAACCGTGTTAACGTGCAAAACAACAAATATTACGAAACTGGCTTAAGTAATTAGTCCAAAGAATGCCACTTGCCCATCCAACTGGCACGAGGCTGCGGAGACGTTTCAATGCCGTAATATTCCATAGTATGAATGCACGCATGCATGATTTATGATTGCTATGTTTGGTTTGCTCAAGTTGGGAATTAGCCTAGTGATGGTTGTTTTGTGTAATGTTATGTTCGTGTTTGGCATGTAATTCCTAATCGTGGAAAATGTAGAATGGGCAGGAACTTGTGTATCATTTTGTTAGACTAGTTAAGGTCGATCGATCGCTTGGTGGCCAGAAGAAGAATGAGAAAAAGAGATGAATTTTAGGAAGCCGTTTGTGTGTTCAAACATTAATGAGCATCGTGTACCGTGCGTTTGCACGCAAATAGATTTTTTTATTTTGAACTGTGTTTCTTTATTATACTCCCTCCATCCTGAAATAGTTGTCGTTTTAGACATGTTCTAAGTCAATGTTTTAAAATTTTACTATAAAATACTTATAAACCATTTAGATTTGAAGCATAAAATTCATATAGATGAATTCGTCTCGAATAAAACTTTCATAAAAGTATAATTTTAATGCATGTTAAAATTAAATTACAATAGTTTTTAATGGTCAAAGTTGTATTTTGGAGACCATGTCAATGTTCAAAACGACAACTATTTCATAACTGAGGGAGTAGTTGATATCTATCCTTTCTTACTTTGTAGTTGACATGGCTACTTGTTTATTGCAACTAATATGGATTCTTTTTTAGGCCTTGTTTCTTTCAGCGTTGAGCAAAGCTGAATTTTACTGTAGCAAAAAATTGAGATTACTCAACAAGTGGTCTAATAAATTTTTAAAAATAATTAAAAAATATTTTTACAATCTTAAGATGAACTCCTAAAGTCACGAAAAAATCATTACATTACAACATGTAGGCTATATAAAATTAACAAAATTTGCTATAGTAAAACTCAACTTTAGGGATTCATGCGAGATCTTAGAAACGTAAGGGTGAGTTTGGTTGAAGGGAAGATATAGATTAAGAAAGGTGAAGTTTATATTTAGGTTAATTCTCTTGTTTGGTTGAAGTAAAGTAGGGAGAGGAACCACTTAAATGGAAGAAAGTTTCTTATTCGGGGACCCCAAGTAAGATTCTTCCCCCATGTACTTCCCACTCCTTTTTTCCTTCCCTACCCATTGCCAAACATGTCAAAAATCATCCCTCCCCTTTTCTCTCTCCATAGTCGCCGCCAGCTAGAGCCACAACTTTGCATCCCGTCACCTCTACGATAGATGATTATGTCCAGTGTTCACCACACTCTCAGGCTTGGATGGAGGTCGGTCGAATCGCAGCAGTGCAAGGGGGTGGCGGAAGTGCAGCGGTGGTGCGTCCTAAACTGCAAGATTGTCTGAGACCGTTTAGTGACAACCTTGGCCAACGAGGTGTTGTGGTGCCTCCTTACAACAATCATAATGCCTGATTTCTATAAGCTGTGTCTAATATTAATTATCGTTGTAAGCTGTTGATTTAACGTTGGGATCTCTTGTGCCATGCAAACCAACACACATATTTAGAGTCGGAGTAGACGATCCAGATTGGGATACCATAGAAACGACTTATCCTCAAAATGTGTGTCTCTTCATCGTTCTTTCATCCATCGATACCGTCTCTCCAGGATGAAACGACTGTTTCCTCTTAGCTCCTCCTCTCTCCTCCACCTTGAAAATAATCTTACATGGATAGGTATAGAGACAAGCCACGGTGGAGCACTGAGAGTGCCCTTATAGATAGCACTACAAATAGATCATACAGTGGAACGTACTCCCAGTCCTGGTTTCCTGGGTAACGCCATGAGGTTGGTGTGTTATCCGAGTCGTGCTCTGTATGATACTCATGATCTTTGATCTGAGGAACTTCGGAGTCTGTGTAGTATCCGTTGAAGACACACATGTCTTGAGTATCGTCGATGTTAACCGACATCTTTGAGGAAGATGGCGACACGAGAATCTCCGGCCCCACGGTGGGTGCCAGCTGTCGATGATTGGGAACAAGCTTCCCGAGTCAATTTTACTTCTGAATTACGGGACCAGAGAGCTCCCTTTCTGCTATGATTTTGACTTCCAAGATGTCAAGGAGATCTTGGTGTAGGAGACAATGAAAGAGACAAGAGAGAGAATTTTATTCTAGTTCAGACCTCCCAAACAAAGGATAATAGCCCTGAGTCTAGTGCTTAACTAAAATTATTAGATCACAATATAATGTTTATGAGGGAAAGACCTAAGCTGGGTTCCTCCCTGTATAGGGTAAACGACAAAGATGTGTTATGTGTGGTGTATCAAAATATGATAGGTCGTCCCCATTCCCCACGCAGGAGGGTGTATTTATACAAATCTAGGGTTACAAATCTAAAAGGATAGGCATATATGGTAACTAATTTCTGAAATGATGTGACATGTTGGCGCAATCTTGAAACCTTAATGTGCTCCACCGCCGTAGGCCGAACCGTCGCAAGGAGGAAGGCTTAGCTTAGCCGCCAAGACTTCCGAAGTCTTGATCAATATGCCACTAGGCAAGGCCTTGTCTGGCATATTGCTTTCATCTCGAGTAGTTGAACGTTTACGAGCAACAAGCAATGGGATACCTGAAGAATACTAGGAGATGTTTCGTTATTCAGGGAAAGCAAAACCAATCCTCGACAAGGTCCAAGGGGCTAAAAACGTAAATTTCAAGTATAGGGGCTATGTGAAATCTCTATGACCTTAAGGAGGAAATTGAAATTACTTGTTGACGATAAAATTTGATAATGGGCTGAGGTTTTGGACTTTCTGAAAATCGATATGATTTGGGCCTATATGGGAGATCAGATGGATTAAAAAAGGATTGAAGCTAGTGAAGCTGGACCAAGAGATGAAGTTCCTGTAGGAAGAAAAGGATAAATAAAAATAGATTGATAGTTTTTGTGATGAATGACAATAGTAGCATTTGCCTACATGCATAAATACTTGGCCCTGTGGACATGTAAAGATATCACCATGAACAATACAAATCTATTTTTATCTATCCTCTACTTTTTGTCAACTTCCATCGTATTAGGTCTAATCTAAAGTAGTTTTGACGTATTATTATTCTCGATCGACTTGTTGTGCATCACCTTTCGATCAGTTCCAGGAATACCCTAGGTGGTTGTTGTCTCGATTAAGTTCAATACTCTTACTTGGTTTCACTTTCTGTCAGCTAGTCACATTAGAACTGAGTTAGATCTAGGGATGGTAATGGGACCATTCCCCGGTGGGGAATTCCCTTCCGTCCTTACCCTGACATGTGAAACTCTCCACTTTCCATCCCCATTCATGTAACAAGAACCCGATGGGGACCCATCCTCGATTCATCCGCGCTGTTGAGAGATGTTGAGACTGAGCATACCTTTAGGTTGGTGCATTATCGCTACTGTCGATGGAATCCCCTACCATCATTCCACTAATGGAGCTCCCTACCACTGTGCCACGGATGAAGCTCCTAGCCTAGCCACCACAGTACCACACCACTAAACCCGATGGAAAAGGTTTTCCCCGTTAATATCCCTGTGGGATAGAAATTTCCCTTGTACCTGTCTCCTGGTAGGGAACTCTCTGCGAGGGATCCGGAACCCGAGTCTCATTGCCACCCCTAGTTTGATTGTTTGTTCTTTGTTTTGCTTATTAGTGTATACCATTTACTTAATTTACAGTCTGCTTACTCTCTTTGTACCGCTTGATTGATTTTATCAATTTAATACCGTATTATTTCACTACTTTGTCTATAAACTCTCTTTGTACTGCTTGATTGATTTTGTCAATTTAATACCGTATTATTTCACTACTTTGTCAATTTTTATAGACTAAGTGGTAGATTGTTTACTCTTACCTTTCCATATATATGATTTAATCATCTTGATAGCATATTTACCGCTTGAAACCTACAGCAATTAGATTTGTTTTAAGTCAGTAGTTTCGTTATCTTTCATTTTCGTTTGGATTGGTTTCATTGTGTTTTAGTTCCAATCTATTACGGATCTGCTCGGCTATTTATAGTTGATTATGTTACATCTTCTCTTGCCGAATGTAGATCAAACTGGTTGACATGCTTCCACTCGACCGGGTAGAGTCTCAAGACCCAACAGGGTATAGATTTTGACTGTTGATGCGAAAAGTTGACTGGTCTCATAGAACATGTGATCTGAGGATGTCTCCTGGACGGCACCGAAAATCGTGTTTGAAGCATGCCAATTAATTTGACCTAAACTTGACAAGAAAACAATAACATTTCTAATAGCTTATTGTCTAAATAGTTATATTACGGGCTTTTATGCCAATACTCAGCACCAGTATCTACCGAAGCAAGTCATTAGGATAAATCTACCCGCCGTAAAAAAAGCCCATAAAGCAGAATAATGATCTATAGCTTACTGGGTAGTTTTTGTAAACATAGACAACAATCAAGCAGAACTCGATTGCTAACCTGCAAGATAAACACAAGTACCAGTTCGAACCAAAATGAGACAACGATACTTGTGTGAGGGTAAGCAAAAATTACAAATGGAACTCAATTGAGACAATATAGCTTGAGGGACAAACTCAAGTGAAGGATCGGTTAACGCCAAGACAGCTTCACTTGTGGGTTGAATTTTTTCGACGAAACCGAGCAGATTCAAAGTGCAACAAAGAAGATAGTAAAAGAAAAAAATTAAATTGTATTGTATGTGTTGGTGTTTGATCCTTTTACACGTCCTAGAGGGACCTTTTTATACTTCTAAAGTCCTAAATCGATACGTAATCGTCTTAGTCCACCGGTGCTTAGAGCTAGGTGCTTAATGTGCCACATCACTAAGCACCTGTATAAAAACTCTTCCCCCAATGCGTCAGAGCTTGCAAAGGTGCTTATAAACTATAACTGCCTTGTTAGCACTTGAACCAGACACTTTAATTTCCGATGGCTGGTGCCTAGCGTAACAGGAAAAATACAATCAACTAGCTGCTCGATAGGGCTCGGAAGGAAGCATCGAGGTAAGCAGCTGTAGAAAAAAAGGTCGCAAGCACCGAGTAACAGTCAATGCCAACCTAAGCATCTTCTCTCTCCTCTAAACACCTCTATTTGCTGATGTGGTAAAAAAAACCCTGTTTTTTATCTAATCACCTACTTAAGCATCTGCATTGGAGATGGCCTTGTAGATAACTAAGAAACTAAAACTAATGAATATGTAGAAAAGACAACGTCAACTATAATTCCAATACAACATACAACATCCACTTCTTAACCCATTAGCGTTTTGACCCGCATTAGAGCCCCGCAGATGTAGGCGAAAGCTGAACTGCGTTATCAAACATCGTGTCTTCTAGTGTCGTTTGTGATCTTGCATCGACGCATATCCTAACAATCAACAAATCCAATTCTATGTACCATCTATACATGTAAATATTGTGTTTGTATATGTATCTACACAAGAATTTTAGCACCCAAACAAACGAATTACCGTACCAACCAAAAAACAATAGAAAGTAAATAAAATAAAATAAATGGTCCTGTTTAATGAAGTAAGGAGTACAAGTCTACAAGGCTAATGCGAGCGCGGCGGCCGCAGCCATGGCTCCGACGAGGCCGCTCCACGGCCGGGAGCGAGCGCCGGCGGCCCTGTCCATCTCCCGGCTGCTCGTCGCCGGCGACGGGGTGCCCTGCTTGTAGTTGGGGTTGCCCCCGTACAGGCTCTGGATCCCGCCGACGTCGTCGTCGGCGAGGTCCACCTTCCTCGTGCGCGACGTGATGGACGGGAACATGATGGCGCCCTCCACCGACGAGTGACCGAGCCCCAGAAGATGCCCGATTTCGTGCACCGCCACGGACTCCAGGTCGACGGCGGCCACCGCCGATGCGCGCGTCACGTCGCCGCCGGCCACCCACGCCTCCGCCGCGTCCAGGTGGAACCGCCCGTCCGTCGGCGAGAACGCGTGCGCCAGCGTGCCCAGCGGCCCGTCGAACGCCTCCCCGTCGCCGTGGTCGCCGCCGTAGAAGCCGATGGTGATGTCGGCGTCGGACGCCGACGCGGTCTCCGTGAAGTTGAGCGTCGTGGCCGCCGACCACCGCGCGAACGCCCTAGCGAAGACCTCGCTCAGCACCGCCCGGCTTATCGACGTCGCCGAGGTCGCCGTGATCGCGTACTTGAGGCTCTTCCTCGACCGTGGCCACCTTGGCGAGCCGGGGAAGTAGGTGAAGAGGTTCCGGCCATGCCCGGCGGAGGAGCCCATGGTGGACGTGCCGTTCACGACGTCGGCGACGCCGCACCGCGGCTCCATCATCTGGGTCACCGTCCGCGCGTCCAGCCGGCCGGTGACGTCGAGGCCGAAGTTGCGCTGGTACGTCTTGATGGCCGCCTCCATCTCGGCGTCGAACGCGTCGGTGAACGGCGACGACGGCGGCGCCTCGGGGAGGTAGCCGAAGTCGCAGAGGTAGTCCTTGAGCTTGGCGAGGCCCGGCCGCTGGTCGCCGAAGTGGCAGCCGGAGAGGTTCTGGAACGCCGACCACGGGCTGGGGAACGGGGACTTGATCGCCGGCAGGCCGGACGGCAAGGCGGAAGCTGGAGAGACGAAGGCGGCGAGCGCCGCCGCCGCGACGACGGCGAGCACGACGAGGAGAGGCGAGGTGCTGGTGCCCATTGCAGCTATCGTTGAGGCAAGATTAGGTAAAGCTAGGAAGAACAACAAGATCGTGTTTTAAGGCTCGACGGCGAGTCCAAAGAAGACTACTTGGTCAGAGGCGGCCGCAGACACGCTTGTGTCCTTCGACTAATTAATCCAGCGTAAACGTATTAGGTATGGCTGTTACGTAACCTGTGTTTGGTTTGGTCAAGCGAGGAATTAGTCTAGTGATTGTCGTGTGTTGTGATCGTCCAATCGTTATGTTGGAGTTTGGCCATGGCCCATGTGACTTGATGCTGGAAAGCTACATGGGAGGAAACTCCTTTCTGCCTTGTTAAATGGTTGTATTGGCAGGTTGGTTCCCAGAAAAAAAATGATTTCAAGAAAGCGAGGATGATTGATGACCACGTGTATGGGCACTATCAAACTTAGGTACTCTAGAACACTATGTTTTGGATAGAGTTGCTGGTGGAGCGAAAGAATCTTTCAGAGCTGTCCACGATTGGAAATGGAGCTTCACTACTCAAGCTTACTTCTGAATTGAGAGACCCGAGAGCCTCTTTTTTGTCCCGATCGCGACTTAACAGAGATCGAAAAGATCTTAGCATTAAATCTAAATAATAATGCACGGAGAAAAATTTTATCATAGTTCAGGCCTCTCGACCAAGGGATAATAGCTCTACGTCCAATATTTTCTATTATGATGAAAGATTACAACATGTGTGTTGGTGAAAACTAGACGGCCCATGTGCAACGTGGCCCATTCAGACAGTCGGCCCAAGAAAGGGCTCTCGCGAGCTTCCCAAGCTCGTAGTCGAGCTCCCTTGGCTCAAGCTCCCTAAGCTCGTGCCCATGCTTCTTGGGCACAGACCCCTGGCACACTGTACCTCATTGCCCGCAACGGGCACCACAAAGCCGAGGCCTCGAGTCAACTCAACCCTGGTATCAAGACGCACTTGCCACAACCACCAACAAAAGATGCCCTTCGTATCATGGGTCAGCCGTCCGCTCCGCTTGACAAGGAAAAGGTGTGGCCCCCTTGCCACAGACTAATGGATGCTCACTATTATCCGACAGACGAAGCAAAGAATCCAGTAGGCCAGAGGGAGATCACTATTATCCAATAGGTAACAAGGCACATTCCCATGGTTCAACGGTGGTCTACGGTGCGCAAGCAGACTACCTATAAAATGAACCGAAGGCGAAGAAGACGGGGAGCAATATCAAGACCCATATCCAAATATCACACTCAAAGCCCACCGGTGACAAGACTCAGAGTGAGAGAACTCCGGTATAGTAGGACTAGCACATGAGCACTAGTGTAGGACTTGATATTTCCATGAGAGAGTTCTTCCCCTCATTGTGGCCACTTCAGAAACAAACGCAGTGCCTAGAGCACTTATTGTACTCGAGCCTGATTTCCCCAAGCTCGGCCTTCCAACCACTGTGTCATTGTCTTATAGTTCCAGCAACCTCCCGACCTACCTTTGAATGGCTCGAGCGTCGCACCAGGAGAAGGGATGTCGTTGGGTCTCACATTAACCTTATAAGCTCGACCCATGGAGCCCGTCTCCAAGTCGCCGATAGAGTGGATCTTCGAGAGAAAACCCTAGGCAAGGCTCCTCTAAATATTTTACAACAAAGAAGATGACAAAAGTCAAAATAGATCGGGTCAGAATTTATCACCCTCACCCGGGAGGTGGTATTTATAGCATGACCAAGGGGTACAAACCAGAATAGATAACTATTTATGGAAACTAATCCCTAGAATTTTGGACCGTCCTGGCGCAATTTGTAGCCCTAATGCGATTCACCATTGTGGGCCAAACTATTGCGGAGACGATCGCCTTGGACATCAAGTCTTCGGAAGTCTTGATCAACACGCTACTGGGTAATGACTTGCTCGGTGCATCGCCATCATTCCGGATGGCTACCCTCCCTAATGCGATAGGCAGCAGGTACCTAAGGTACGCCAGAATGTGGAGAACTGCCTGGGGGAAGGCAAAGCTCAATCCCTGACAAGAACGTAGTGTAAAATGCGAAGGAATTTTAGAAAGAAGAACAGAGGGTGCAACGAATAGTGAAAAAATGGAGCGAGAGTATAAAGTAGCCGGTGTGTGGATGCTCTAGCAAGGTTTTAAAAAGAAAGCTAGGTTTTTGTTATGATACACACACTTTGATTGCCCATACAACACAAAAACATCGAAGATGGGTGGAAAAAAATTCTCTGCCCACCGTCCGTAGCGTTCGGCTCGTGCGGACCCGACCCGATGCGCGACGCGTGTCCCGTGGCTAATATCTGCCAACTCCGCAGCTTCTTCCCCCTGTGACTCCCTCTCCCCCCGTGTCCTCCTCCTCCTTAGGGTTTAGCGGCTGCTACTTCCGGCGGCGCAGCCCTCACCGCCATGGAGCCACTGCCGGCGAGCTGCCCCTCGCCAATGCTGCCGAGCTGCCCCTCGCCAATGCCGCCGCCGCCGTCGATGGCTACTGCCCCTCCGCCACCACCGCTACAGCCCCTAATCGTGCCCCCATCCGCCGCCATGGAGCCGTCGCCGACGAGCTGCCCCTCGCCCACATCGGCGCCGCCCCCGCCACCGTCTGTGACTGCCCCTCCGCCACCGGCACTGCTACCCCTAAACGGGGCCCCATACACCGCCGTGGAGCCACCGCCGGCGAGCTGCCCCTCTGTCACCCCGGCGCCGCCGCCGATGGCTACTGCCCCTCCGCCACCACCGCTACAGCCCCTAATCGTGCCCCCATCCGCCGCCATGGAGCCGTCGCCGACGAGCTGCCCCAGACTATGCTCCATGCCTTTGTCCAATTATCAATAGTGCCATCTCCCAATTTAAAAAAAAGCCCATATAATGTATTTTCAAGGCAATCAACATTCCTCCATCGCCCACAAGAAACAGTGTCGTGGAAGGAACAGAGACTGATACAACTAGACAACCGGTAGTTCATGCTATTGCGCTATTGAAACATTTCCAATTCTCATAAGTTACATGATAATCATAAACACGTCAGATTCATTCTGCTATGCCTGAATGCTCAATACAAAATTTTCCAAGAAACTATTTTACTTTTAAGGAGACAGAAGCCAAGTCTACAACTACAGGGACATTTCTATCATAATGGCATCTTCGAAGGGGTACCTGGATGAATGCAACCAACCACGATTTGCATCTTTAAGCAATCATATAATTACTAAAATGAGATGATTTTCAACGTGGCATATTGGGATTACCTGGTTGGCGTGGGTATCTTTTTGGAGTAGCATGTTCTTTTAAGTATATAACAGCTGTTCGTTGACCATGAGGTCCCATTGATTCAACTGAGAACAAACAGAGGCTAAACATGTTACTATTTACTAGTTCTATGTTTGCACAACATGGAAAACTGGAAGAAATAGCAGCAACACAAACATGTGTCTACCCTTCAATCAACATGGACGTCAGTCACATTTCACTTTTGGTGCAGAAATTGTAAAAGAACTGAAATGTACGGTATCACTCAGCAGCCCTTTATTATGTGGAGAATATATGCTATAACTTAATGAAACTACAATAAGGAAAGTCTGGCCTTTAGTCAAACAAATGGGGAAAAAGGAAAGCATTAAGAGCTACTAGCCAATAATACCGTGGAGACAGACTGACAGTCACTAAGAAATGATATTCACAACACAAAGTAGGACTGCAGAAGTGTTCACTATTAAGTAAAATGACTCTTGCAAGCTTGAAAGATGAAGGTGGATATCGTACCATTACACAATTCAAGCATGGAACCACCCAATGTCGTTACTGCACTTTTAGCACTTTCTATTTCTTCCTGTCCCAACAAAGTAGTTGAAATTAAAGAGAAAGGAAGGTGTGCAATTAGATCAGCATGTATTGTCTAAAGGCTCCAAAAGAAGGATCATGCCCCTTTTGCAGCTATGTTTGTTTTCTTGGAATGCACATAGATGATTTTGCCACAGCAAGGCTTTAGGTTTGCATCGGTAGCATATATATGGACGTACAAGAGATTTGGTTGATCACAACATACATATATAGTACATGTACAAATGTTTGATAATATTAGTAAGTAAAATAGGCAGAGAACTCAAGACTTACGTGAGGGTCATGTCCTTTTGCAGCTACAAATAAACCACCCACACGGGCCAATGGGAGGCAGTACTCAGCTACAAAAGAGAACACTAGGCTTAATTACTTTAACTGGTCTTGAGCCAGAAATTCAAACACCACATACCTAGAATTTTCAGTTCTGCCACAGCTCTTGCAGCTGTGACATCAAATGCTTCTCTGAAATCAAGACTTTGGCCTACATTCTGTCCTATAAGGAAATGGAAGTAAAATGGTCAAAACATAGCTGTGCAACCATATCACTAGTTTATCAAAGCATAGTTTAATGTTAAAGGTTAGAAATGTGTTATAAGGAACAAATCTTTTCAAACACTAAGCACATAAAGGAAAGTGTTATGTTGCAGAAATTTCCATGCCAGTTATATTGTCGTAAATCAGTGTTGCCGAACTCAAAATCTAACACAAGCAGATATGCTTAATTACTCCAATGAAATGTGCAGTTCGTTGTAATCTGTCATGATTTATAGCATAAAGTTAGTCCAGACTCCAGAGGCAGCATACCTCAGCTCGGTCACACACCACCTCCACATTTGACAATCCCATGACCTCAACCGCATACTCCAAGAACAAGCACCGCTTCCGCATCGACTCCAACAGAGTAAATTTCCAGCCTAAAACAAACAAGACCAGTGGACAATTCCACATCGCAACAATAAAATTACAACACAAACAAAAAAAACAATCTTCTAAATCGAGTTTCACGACAATCAAGATAAGAAAAGAGAGCTGATTACTTGGCCGCGCGACGGCAAGGATCAGGCCAGGGAGCCCGGCCCCGGAACCGACGTCGATAAGGCTGATCCCATCCATGCCGCCGTCGCCGGAGGTGGAATGCGCGCGGTACACGCGCTCCAGCGGGGGAAGCACGGCGAGGGAGTCGGCCACGTGGCGCGTCATGACCTCGGCCTCGTCGGTGACGGCGGTAAGGTTC
The DNA here is from genome assembly GCA_005191435.1 of Raddia distichophylla. Lineage (NCBI taxonomy): Eukaryota > Viridiplantae > Streptophyta > Magnoliopsida > Poales > Poaceae > Raddia > Raddia distichophylla. The sequence goes on from SPJY01003299.1 coordinate 418,754, forward strand.
ATCCTCTGGACAGCGAAGGGCACATGACAGGAGGAGGGGACTAGAGTGGAGGGGGAGCAGTTGAGGTTTAGAGAGGGACCTGGTTCCAGTCGAGGAGAGCGTCGACGTAGACGGCGACCTGGCGCTGCTGCGGCGGCGTGAGGGGTGTCGTGGAGGAAGAGGCGGCGGGGGCCGCGGCGGTCGTCGCGGTGTGAAGGCGGAGGAGGGAGCGGCGAGCCTGGCATTGCCGGCCAAGGAAGAGGCGAGGGAGGAGGAGGTAGCGGCTGGCGCCGCCGCCGCAGCAGCACAGCAACATCCCTTGACCCTTCCGCAGCCGCCGCCGCCGGCCCAGCAGCTTCGTGCGTGGGACAGGAGGCGAGGATGGGGTGGGGTGAGTGACGTGGCTACGTTTGATTTGTGAAGGCGTAGTAGGAAATTAGAAAGCGTAATACGTATTCTATTAGCAGACGCGTACTTAATATAATACGTTGTCGATCAGGGAACACGAACGAATGCGAGCCACTGGCACGTGGGCCCATCTGCAAATGCAAGTCATTCGTCAACCGAGCCGGCCTCCCGTCGCTAGCCGGCAACCACCGAACCCAACCAGCCAACCGCTGACTCCGACCATTCCCACGATCCGATCGCCATCGCCTCGAGAAGCAAGCAACCGCCGCCGCCGCGCCCTTCGTCTTCTTCCCCTCAGATCCAAGCCGCCCGCCCGCGGTGGCCGGAGCAGTCGGCGCGGCACGCGGCCATGCCGGGCCTCATCGCCTACTCCGCCGCGGGGCTGGGCCTCCTGGCGTTGGCGGCGCTCGAGTGCTTCCCGCTCCGCCTCCCGCCGCGGCCGCTCCCGCTCCTCCCGGCGCGCCTCTCCACGCCGCTACACCTCCGGCACCTCCTCGCGGCGGCGCTCTCCGCGCTGTGCCTCCTCTCGGCGCTGCTCTCGGCGCACCACCTCTCCCTCCCCTCGCTCGCTGCCTCCGCGCTCTTCCTCCTCTACTCCGCCGCGCCGTTCGCGCCGCTGGCGGCGCCGCTTCCGCTTCCGCTGCTCGACCTCCTCCTCGCCGCGGGGTTCGCGCAGGAACTCCTCCTCTTCGCGCACCGCCGCGCCTCCACGGCCGCCGGCGTCGAGAACCGATACTTCGACCTGCTGCTCGCCCCCATCGCGCTCTGCCTCGGCGCCACGCTGCTCGCCGCGCACCGCCCGGAGGCCGCCGAGCCGCGCCTCGCCCGCGCCGCCGGGCTGGCGCTGCAGGGCACATGGATGGTGCAGATGGGTTTCTCGTTCTTCACCAGCGCCATCGCCCACGGCTGCGCGCTCCACGCCGAGAGCCGCGCCGACTACACCATCAAGTGCCTCACCCACGAGGACTACCACCGCGCGCGCTCCGTCGCCACGCTGCAGTTTAACGGCCACCTCGCGCTGCTCGTGCTCGCCGGCACGGCGGCCTACGCGGCCGTCCTCTCCAGAAGGAGCCGTCCACCGACCGGGTACGCCATGGTGGGCAAGGATTTCCAGATGGAGGGGATGCCCATACCCTCTCCGTTCACATTGGATTCGGAAGATGACAGGGAAGACGAAGGGATCGCCGCTGCCGCAGCGCCGGTGACGAACGGGGCGGAGTCCCATCACGAGATCGCATTGCACGCAGCTGATTCCAAGTGAAGGAGAAGGAATTGGAGCGGTTTTGGTGTAGAGTAGCACAGCACGTCGGAGGAGGGTATCAGCGGAGCTGCAGAATGCCGTGGTACCATGCTTATTTATTTCAATGCTGCATTTCAATATGCTACCTTTCTTTCTCAGTTTGATCTGCATACCTCAAAATTCAACTTTTGTACAATATTATAGTGTGATTAGTTCAAAAATGGTTCTTTGAGAAATAAAGTTTGCTAACTTTTAAGAACAAAACCTCGCTTCATCCACTACACTGGCCGATTAGTTGGTATCGCTGCTTCAGTTTGTTCAAATTTAACCATTTTTGTTCTTGGCTGCTGTGGCATAAGTATGCGAGTCAGCGAGTATATTGATATGCACACTTTTTTGAGATGAGCAATGTGTTGAGTTTGGGAACTTGATACACCCACATTAGTAGGTCAGTATGCCAATAGCAAACCAGCAACTCAATTCCTGCTCCCCTTGACCCTCTCTCTTCATTCTTGACCCGTCACTGCGTGCACTGCTCATGTTGATTCCAATCGAAATGTTCTCTCTCTCTTTTTTTCTGAAGAAATGATGGTCCTTAAGCTAGTAAATGAACCGTACTCCCGATGAGCTGCTGGGAATCCTGGGATGTCACTCGCAGTGAAGGAGAGGCAGCTACCACTGCCCAAGTTCATCAGTCGTCAGCATTTGACGAACGAGCTGGAGCCGGTCACAAGCTGCTTGTGTAAGAGCATCCGTAGCAGGCACTCTATAATACTGTAGCTCTGGATAGAGTGTCTGATGTCAGAAAGGAATCTTTTAGAGTGCAGTGTAAAGTCTGAAGGAAATTTAGAGGGAAGGATAGAGGGACACTCTAATAGTGAAATAGAGGGTAGGGATAGAGTAACAGATGTGGATGCTCTAAATAGCAGTCTGATTACTGGTGTGGTGTGGGCAGGGCCTACAATTTTGTGCCGTAGTCAAAAAATGGCAATTCTGCTGCCTGCAAGAGCATCCACACAATAAACTCTTTCCCCAATAGTTAGATTATGTCCAATGTGAAATTGTTTTTTACCCATTTGCTGTCCAATTACCCCGGTCAATTGTTAAATTATTTTCTTTCCTAAATAACGTTGAGCCTATTTTCCCAATCCCTCCATATCTCTTTATATTTTACTCACAATTTTATTTCACTATTCACAACCTCATTTCTACATTAATGGATAGATCAACTAGACCCACTAGTCACAGTCAACAATTTAATGCAATATAAGCTTAGAGGCTGCCTCTAAACTTGAGGCTACATTTAGCTTAGAGGTAGTTTAATATCGATTTTCATCGAAAACCTTGTAAAATTCATTATCCAAATTTTGAATCGAGGATTGAAAATTATTGGTTTTTAGCGTGATTCGGTCGGCTTGGGGGCCATTTCAGTTTACAAGAAGTTTGGTTTTACAAATTTTGGATTTGAATTTTAACTTTGAATTGGTTTTGATCATCAATTTGCTGAACTGGACAGTATTGGTATTTTTTTTAAGGGTTTTCTTTTGTTTTGTGAACCCGGGGTGTAAATGAATGGTTCACGACCATCAATCGGTGACATATACAGTTTGGCCGGCAGCGTGCACTATGAGTGAAGCTTGGAGGATTGGGCAGCTCAATCAATGGAGTAATTCTTTGTTACTAGTTTGCAATTGCTAGCTGTTTGTTCCAGCGGTGCCTATGTAGTACTACATACTTTCTAATTCTCTTCATTAATTGAAAGCAGAGCTCCTATCTAAAGTTTGCCCGCTCCTTTTTATTGATTGGCAAGGTAAACGTCTCGACAAATTCCATGTATTACATAGTTCTTTGGGTATCAACTTGTCAAGTTTCAACGACAAAATATTCAATTATAGATCTGTATACGTTCAGCACATGCCTTGCCGAAGTAGTTCTTGAATGCAACCGCTACATTTTCTGACCCATTCTTATATCTGTACAGGGCACATAAAGGCTCTTTTTTCTCTTTTTATCGCATTGGAATGAACGAAACTACTATCATTGCATGGGAGCATCATGCAGCATTCTGTTTAAACTTTACAAGACTCTTTGCTGACTAAAGAAAAACTATACAAGGCCTCTCTGCCTCTCTTTCGGGCCTAAAAGTCTCTGAATTGGTCATGTTGTCCATTCCTTTTGATCCATATTTGATTTAGTTATGGCTTTTTTTTGCCATTTCTCGAAGCCAAATGCTTCAATTTTGAAGACGGTTTTTAAATATCATGAAACCATTTCTCTTTAAAATGGAACCGTAACATGATTAGACAAGGCTAGCATGACATTCTACTATTCTAGCTAGCAGGTAAAATTATTTACTGAGAAGAACAAAACCGTACAAAATAAACAAAAGACCTAGAGATCTCGCCGCTGGCCTAGATCCTACAGATATTTGGCGCAATCTCTGGCCTCCGCACCGAGTCAAGTCGTGTCCATCGAGTGCGTGGGGCTTGACCTCGACGACATTCTCGTCGACCAGCCCGCGCAGCGAATGTCCTTTCCCGTCACGCACCTTGGCCTCCCGCTCGCCATCAAGAAGCTAAAGCACGTCCACTTCCAACCTCTAATCGACAAGATCGCTGGCGTCTGGCAAGCTGGCGGGGGCAAAGGATGTCAAAAGGGGGTAGAGTCACCCTGCTCAAGTCGGTTCTCTCAGCCCTACCGTCCTACACCCTTTCAGTGATCTCCCCGCCTACCTCGGTCCTTCAGAAGATTGACAAACTGCGTTGCGCCTGGCTTTGGCGCGGAAATGACAATATTGCAGCTGGCGGGTGTCCTGTCAATTGGAAACTCATCTGTTCCCTGGCTACCCTTGGGGGGGGGGGCTCAGGGGGCTCGACCTGAAGAATTTTGCCCACACAGTCCAATTGCGTTGGCTTTGGCTAGCCAAATCCGGCTCCCTCAGATCGTGCCTCGTTTCGCTGGACAGGGTGGACCCTACTGACGCGGCGCTCTTCATAGCAGGCACTGAGTTGTTACATGTCCTCTTTTGGACCGACGCTTGGCTCCTTGGGCAATCTCCAAAGGAAGTGGTCCCAGGACTTTATGCGGCCACCGCTCGAAAAAACCGCATAGTCGCTGATGCCATGCACAATGGCAACTGGTTGTTGGACTTACGGCGGAATTTCACCCCCAACCTCGCCGTGAAGCTGGTCTCCCTCTGCCACAAGATTAGTCGTGTTGCGCTTCGTCCGAACCAGCAGGACCGAGCCGTTTGGCGTTTCTTCGCAAATAGGAACTTCTCTGTCCGCTCAGCATACCGCATGCAATTCGCTGGAAAGACATCTCCGACGGTGCTATCCCTAATATGGAAGTAGTGGGAGCCCTTTAAGTGCAAGTTCTTTACTTGGATGTTGTTCCTAAGGAGGGTCATGACTGCTGATGCCCTACTACGTACGGGATTGCCGAATAATTACTCCTGCGCCCTCTACCTCAGATACCTGGAGACCCCAAAACACCTCTTCCTTGAATTCCTCTTCTCCTCCCACATTTGGGACCTCCTGGCTTCCAGGCTCAACGCCCCACGCCTTCTCCGTTCCACGTGGACCCACTCTGAGTATCTCAATGCCTGGTGGGTCGAGGACATCCTGAAAGAGCTGCCGCCGATGACCTTCTCTGATTTGCTCCTGGAGGTCCTGCGCCTTTGGGGGTGGCAGGCGCCCGTTTTGTAATAAGTTAGCTCTCTTGTAGCACGCGTCTGGGGGGAATGCACATAAACCTCCCCCCTATATTTTAACAATGTAACTTTACTACTGAATTAATACAATGTAGTTCTCTTGCCTTTTCCTCAAAAAAAAAAGAAGAAATGCAGATACACATCGACGGGTGTTTATAGCATGGATTTGCCTGTCATTTTAGGAGCATGATGCAACTTCCATTTCTTTCTTGGCTCACTTGAATCCTTTATCCCCACCTTACGATATGTATAATGTATGGGAAAGTTTCTGGTACATTTGGAGGTACCAATTACATGAAGTTGCCATGCGAGGGTAAATTTTGGTACTTTTAAAAGAAAACAGGTGCCAACTCTGTCTCTAAATTGGTCCCTATGGTCCAAAACTGAGTGAGGCTAGTCCTTAAACTTTTAAAACCATGCTGATTTGATTCTTTCACTAGTCAAACTGAGTTTGTTTGCTGTTTTGGATGATGTGGTGATCCATGTGGCCGGTCATGCATGTGTGGATGTTGAATTGGACTAGAATAGGGACATACATGTGACTATGTGAGCCACACAGGGGGCATTTTTATTTTATTTTGAAGATTTTTAGTAGGGCCCGCTTGTGATTCTCTGTCCCTCTTTCCCTCTCTCTAACTCTCTCCTTCCCCTCCACGCCTTCTCTCCCCATTAAATGTAGCTTCAATCCTATCGCGGATAGTCGTCGATGTGATGCACCTCTAGCCAGCGCTCTACACAGCCGCCATGATGGAGTATGGCATAGATAATGGCTTCTCCTATAGGTAGTGATGACGATGGCATCTCTCTCTCTCCCCCCTCTCTCTCTCTCTACCGAGCATAGCGCCAATGGGATGGCGGTGCATCACAACGGCAAAGATACGAAGTGGAGGGCAGTAATGCAGATGGAGCATCTCGGGACGAATCAGGGATGTAGGTGGTGTTGGGAGAGGATTGTGAAGCGGACGGTGCTAAGGGTGCATTATAGGCTGACGGCGCTAGGCGAGGGTGGTGGGTTTGACCAGTCAAAGGGCCAAATTAGCATAGTTTCAAAAGTCCAGGTAGTAGTCTCACTTGGTTTTTGATCCTATGAACCAATTTTGAAACTTACCTCTTTTCTTCCCTCTCTCTCGGCAACCAAAGCCTCCACCATAACACCGCCATGTGGGCAACCATGCGAGCAACCGAGCGGCAGCACCAGCGCAGTACATCAATGCACGTTGGCAAGGGCATGTTGCGAGTATGCCAAGCCACAATGTACGCAATCGGCAGCAGATAGTCGATGGTGGTTGGTAGCCGGAATCCACACTGGACAAGAGGTGAGAGAGATTTGGTTGAGCTGGACAGCCCCTGACAAGCCATGGATTGGGTCTACCCTCCCCTGCAGTACTTCGAATAGAACCCTCTTCCGTGCAGCAACTATAGTCATCGTCGACAACGAGAAGAAGACCGTGTTTTGGCTTGACTCTTGGTACAAGGGTCGGCCCCTTGTAACCATACCCCTTGCCTCTACCACATCGCTAGAGGGAAGAAGCATTCAATCGCAATGCTATTTTCTAACGGTGAGTGGATCAGATCAATTCTCCACCTCAGCACCACCGTTCAAATTTGTGAGTTCATCTTACTCTAGACTCGCATTTGGGTAGCCATTCTATCCAACTCTGAGGACAAGATCATCTGGCTCCCAAGTGTGGATGGTTGCTATGCGACTAGTTTAGCCTACAAGCTCCAGTTCACGCGTAGCATGATCTGGGCACCGGCGAGACATCTGAAGCCTAGTCGGAAAACATATGCAAGTGCTTCGTTTGGTAGCTCTATCATGGCCACATTCACATTGCGGATGTCCTATATCGTAAAGGTTTGCCTCACCAAGCCGTATGTACGCTTTGCCGTAGCAACCCTAAAATCATTGACCACGTGTCTTCACTATCCGTATTCCAGCTACGTCTAGGGGGATGTCCTCTCGGCATTCACAAACCTACCTCAACGGGTGGACAGGTTTGGGGACCGGTGGAATGAAGCTTCATCCCGGATTGTGGGCAAAGAAGTAAAGCAAGCCTTCTGTGTGCTTGTTATCTACACCATTTGGAACATCTAAAAAAAGGAACAAACGTAACCTCTCTCCTAGCTTGATTATTTGTAAAGTGGTAGAGGACATGCGGGGTTGGAGCCAAGAGCTCCATGTTGTGTAATTAAGGCCGATCTCGGTTCGAGTTAGCCACCTCCTTGGGTGGCTTCTCTTTTTGATGTATAGGTTCTTAATGAAATGGTGAGTGTTTGTCCGTTTATTCAAAAAAAAAAGAGATGAGAGAGAGGGCGAGGGAAGGTAGGAGCAATAAATTACTAAAATGCCCTTTAGGGATTAGTATCTCTGTTATACACGACACGAGGTATATCTCTTGAGAGCAGAGAGCCTTGGAATCGATATGAACCCACTGCACTTCTCGACTGTAAAATTGTACCGTTAAATACGGAGATTGCAAAGATCACTTGGCCATACTGGGCGTTAAATAGCATCTCCGATTCACAGTAGCTGAATATGTTCAGCTGGAGAGTTATCTAGCCTTCTTGATGGGCCACAAGCAATATTCGCATACAAACTTTAACCTGCTACAGATGGGATGGGCAAGTCGTACCACGATTCATATGGCTTATCTTCTGCAATCTTTTTGCAAGTTGCCTTGCATGCATGGTTGTCACTCCTGCTACTATAAATTTATTCATCTAGTGTGTGTAAGAGAGAGAGAGAGTAGCAAACAGTAGTGTGTGTGTAAGAGAGAGAGAGTAGCAAGCAGAAAGGAGGGAATCCCTTCCTTTTCTTGAGAATTGGTGGATGCTTAGGACCTGTAGCTTTCATGGAAAGCATTTAGCTGTCAAGAGCCAAGCTGGATCAACAGTGGCTTCTTTGAAAAAATCAGCAGGCTACAAAAGAGTGTCCCAAAATTGAGAGACAGCTCTGTTCAGAGGCTACCCGGATCCACCTTTCCTCCAGTAGTTAAGAGTAACTGATCTACTTTTGCCTTTTGAACCTAAAACACATTAGTTAGGCAGGCATGCTGTCCCATAGCAGGTGACCTTCTGTGTTCTTGAATGTTTAGGCCTGGAGCAGAGCTCATTAGTGAGCATTGGGATGTTTTTTAAAGATAATGGAAAGTAATAAAATTCCGGTCTCCATATTATGAGAGGTACAAATCGATAGTCTCACCACTCACTCCATTAACAACTCAGCACAAGGTTGAAACTAAATACAAACCGGAACAATAGTGGAAAACGCGTTAACTAGCGCTATTATTGAATTTCCATCTATTGGTTGCCTGTTAGAGAAGAAGAAAATGACGGTGATCTCTAACGCTTAGTATGCTTTGAATATGACTTTTTATCATCCTCCCTTTGAACCAATCTCTAAAGCTTGGTATACTTTGAATGTAACGCAACCAGCGTGCCTCATAAAAACAGCTCAAAAAAAGTAATATTCTCATGCTTCTAAAAAACAATACCATTTCAAATAAATAACGGACAAATAAAACTATTATACCAACCAAAATTAATTTACGTTGTCTAGAGGTCATCCTTACCACCCACTTTCCTCTAATGTGGGCAATACTCTTGGGGGTATTTAATCCTAATGTAATTTGGATCAACCACCAAAAATTGATCGAAAGAAATAGCAATCGAAGAAAAGATGCTGGGTTGCTTGAAAAAGACATTTTAAATTGCTCATCCAACTATTTTTGCTAGATTATCTTTTGTCAAAATTGCCTTACCTAAATACCAAATAGAAAAATTAATCTTTGATGGGATTTTTAGTTTCCATAAATGCTTGATAATCCTAGTCGGAGAAGGTCTCATTTTAACTTTCAAGCCCTTTTAAAAAATGTGAGTCTCTAGATTGTTGCCTCTTCTTGGAATAGAGTCTTATTATATAAATAGTGATTCCTAATCAATTGTTGCTGCATGCTCATTTAGTAGCTTGAATAGTCACTTGCTAAGGAGAAATTGATCTTAATGTCCATATTTGTAATATCTAACCTATTGAACTTTGAGCTGGCACAAAGTATTCCATTGACCAATATGTATATTGCTAGTAAATCAAGACCTAAAACAATCCAATCATTTAAGAACAACTAAAGAAATTCGAAAAAGTATATCATGATGAAAGACTACTTAAGAAAGAATTGATCGACCTAGTCTTCTCCCCTTGGATAAAGTTTTTTTTTCAATTTCTCAACTTCTTTTCGAACTTCTCTTCCACCCCTTTCCATTCGAAGTTTCAAAGTTTTCTATAATGTGTGGTAATCCATCAATATATAGAATTGTGTAGTATTTGCCCTCTGTCCAACACGCATGCCCCTGCCTTCTTGCGCCTAGCGCGTCCATGTCGGCAAGAGGACGCCGACCATCCGATCGTCAGCTCAAATGAAATTTGCCCATCTGTTTGAAAGCTATATATAAATACCACGATATTTACATGGATATGAACCAACCTTGCACCCAAATAACCTAAGCAAAATCCTCTTCAAAAGCTTTAGCCTCTACAAAGGAAAGCAAAAGCTTGCTTGTGTGGAAACTTATTTTTAGGCCAAAAAGTTTTTTGAAGGTATATAACAATAGTTTCATGTTCATTGTTTGTTTCACATCGTGTTGTTAGAAAATGACAGTATCATCCACACATTGTGGAATGGATAACCCATCATTCATTAAATGGGAACAATACATAGAATCTTATCATCTTCTTCTGCTCTAGAGATCAATTGGTAAGTATATCCGCCACAATATTAAAGGTAGTAAACATAGGCCGTCTTAAACCTTTGCTGGTCCGGAAGTATGTCACAATGCCATCATTGATCTTACCCTCTACACTTATGTGATAAAAGTCTCCACCCAATTGCACCATCTGGGTGAAAAACCTACGTAAAACTTGTTGTAAGAAATCCCAGTTGATCTTATTATAGGCCTTTTCCAAATCTTGCTTTAAAACTCCCCCCAAAAAATCTAGCTTTAAAATGACACCATTCAGGTTTTTCTTATGCATTTCGTGAATAATTTTTCCATTGAGATATTGTTGCTTGCGTAGTTGCATGATTGAATCAGTCATGGAAGTGCTTCTAAAAGCTCCAGTGTGAACTTTATTAGCTTTCTAGTTGATTGTATTTTACATAGTATTCAATAGATAAGTCTATCATGTTATTCTTATTGCTCGTGTGCGTGCACGTGCGCGAACAAGTGACAGTATTTTCAGAGTAAAAAAAAATCTATCCTTGTCTGGCTCAATAGATCTCAAAATTTTCATAGCCGAGTAAATTTCTATACCTGTCGTCAGCTTCCATGAATCTCTTTTGTTTTTGTTTTTCGAAATAAATAATTTCTTTTGATTGCGATAGGACTACACTGAATATGAGAATGAGAACACACTGGTTTTGCTGATGCAGTCGACTCTTTTACTGTACTATGGCTTTAAACTTGGTCCCAGTTCCTGTGTGGTTATCGTATCTCTGTTGCTGTTACATCATGTCTTTTGGTCCCTGATAGAACGATCGATAATGCAACATGTTAAGTGGCTGTCTGCTTCTAGCATTGCGAGATATCGATTTGGCTATCCCAAGTGGGTCTTTGTCCCTACTCGCTAGTGTAATTTTCTTCTCCTCATCACCAAGCTGCCTTGGTTGAACATCGCCTCCAGGCGAGATTCAGGTTTCGTCAGAGAATGCACCAAAATTAAGTAGATAATCTTGTCATCAGAAAATGACTTTGTAGGGCAGAATCTGCACTGCAACTTGGACGACTTTATTGTTCATGCGCGCTTCCACTTACTGTCGCTGAGCGCAATTGCCACGGCACATTGCTACGGCTGGATGATGTACCTTTTTTTTTTGAACCGAAGCTGGATGATGTACCTAATCTTGCCTTTGGAACGCACTTCTTTGTACATGAGAATGATTTCAGTTTGTTTGTGGCGGTGTGGCTGTGTGCTTCAGCTAACTGATGCTGTGTGAGAGTGAGAGCTGCGGCAATGAATTTTGTCAGCGTATTACAAGAAAATTATACCAGCGTCAGGTCAATTATAAAAAGTATACTCCCAATTGAATGCCAAATGCAAATGCTTTGGTCGTTTTGATCCATTTTTCTTTGCCAGTAAACATGGATGCCCGGTTTCAAGTATCCCAGGATACTGACATTGGTAATGTGTTGTCCATGAAATCTAGAGGAAGATACCATTGAAACGGTATAGCGGGTATCATGACTCATGAGGTATCAATATTTTTGGCATGGAATGTCTCGGCGTCGATAACAGGATAGAAAAATCATTCCCCTGTTTTTAGTATGCCCACAACACTAGAAAATGTATTGCTACAGCAAAAGTAGTAACCGATGAACCATATCAGTCCCAGATGAGCTGCACATGAGGAAGATCAGATCAGAGCCAACTAGCTAGCCAAGTGACCATTGCAAAGCTCTCAGCTTCAGTGGAGGCATGCATATGCATGCTGGAAGGTTGGGGAGAAAGGAACCAAGGAGGAGGAAGCTACATGTCCTCCCAAAACGGCAAGGCAAATCCATGTTAGGTATACATCCCTTGATGTGCATGGTGCATAGTGCATCTGCATTTCTGCCATTCTGGACAGATCTTCTTGCAACTGTTCTTCTAGATCTGCAAGAAACAGTCAGACACACATGAGATGAGAGCACCTTTTCCCTGTTAGAAATTCAGAATGTCTCCATGGACGGTGATCCAGTGAAGCCTAATGGGTAGCTAGCTAATCATGATTTTATCCTTGACTGGCGCCGTTTTGACGCGGACATTTTACCAAGAATTTGGCCCGGCCTCGAGGGTGCAAAGCATTCGTAGACTGTCTTTTCCCCGACTTAAGCACCTGTCAGCTTGATCTCCTTGCATCTGCTTTCTTTTACAAAACTTTCTGGAACACGTATATTTTTACATGAGTACATGACACCTTTGGGATCACTTTGCTATAAAGATGCATCGCTCGTCAGTCGTCAGTCCCTGCAGCCACTTGGTATATCTCCTCTCTCCTGTCTGTGCTTCCATGCACATTGCTTCTGACCTATGTGAGCACTTTGCTGAGTTGCAGTGAGGCTGATCTTTTTCGATTCCTACAGTCCATGAGTTCTTGTCGTAGACACGAACTGATCAGCCAAGGTCAGGGTGAGTGTGACGAAGGTGGCATCTCCCAATCCATGTCGTTCTCATCACAACCGAGTCTTCATTCACTCCATTCCTTCGAGCCATCCCACAGCGCATGCCGCCACCAGTGCGTTGCCACAATCAGAGGCCACTCCTCCTCCTACTACGTCTCCGGCCTCGCCGTCGACGGCGACGCGCTCTACGCCGGCTCGTCCGATGGCTACATCAGGCTGTGGCCCCTGGACATGGCCATGGCGGCGCAGCCGGACGAGCGGTGCACCTCTACCGTTGCCGTCACCGATAGTGCCATAAAGTGTCTGATCGCCATGGGCGACGGGCTCGTCAGCTCGCACCAGGACGGCAAGATCAGGGTGTGGCAGGCCGGGCGGCGGGACGCCGGCGGCGGCGGCGGCCACCTCGCGCTACGCGCCGTGCTTCCGACCGCCGCCGACCGCCTGCGCACGTTCCTCTTCCCCAAGAACTACGTCGAGGTCCGGCGGCACAGGCGGCGCACCTGGGTGCACCATGTCGACGCGGTCACCGCGCTCGCGGCGTGCCCGAGCGGCGCGCACATGTACTCCGTCTCCTGGGACCGGAGCCTGAAGGTGTGGCGGCTTCCCGGCCTCCGCTGCGTGGAGTCCGTCGCGGCGGCGCACGACGACGCCATCAACGCCGTCGTCGTCTCGCCCGGCGGGGACGTGTACACCGGTTCGGCCGACGCGACGGTCAAGGCGTGGCGGCGCGGCCCGGGGCAGGCGAAGCTCGCGCTCGTCGGCACCATGCGGCGGCACAGGTCGGCGGTGAATGCGCTCGCGATAGGCGCCGGCGGGCGGGTGCTCTACTCCGGCGGGTGCGACCGCTCCGTCGTCGTGTGGGAGGGCGGCGGCGCCGGTGGCGAGTGCATGGCGGCCACCGGCACGCTCAGGGGCCACGCCAAGGCCGTACTGTGCCTGGCGGCCGCCGGGGGCGTGGTGTGCAGCGGTTCGGCGGACACGACGGTGCGGGTATGGAGGCGGGGGGAAGCGGACGACGGGTACAGCTGCTTGGCCATCCTGGGCGGCCATGGCGGGGCCGTGAAGAGCTTGGTGATGGTGATGACGGGTAAGCCGGGAGGAGGCGACCATGGCTGCTCGTGCAACGTCGAGGGGAGCTCGAGCTGTGCATGTTGTGCTCTTGTTTGCAGCGGCTCGCTGGACTGTGATGTGAACGTTTGGAGGGTAGCTGTTTGACCGTCCCTTGTTTATGAATGTAACCATAATAGGCTTTACCACGTAAGACTCCTTCGAGTTCGGAGAAGCGAATTTTTGCAGAAAAATCGACGGGAGCCAACTCATTTCCAGCTAGAGTTGAATTAAATTTTACAGAAAATTCGATACATGCTAACACTAAGATTGTCGTTAGAGACGGCAAGACCCTGAATTTCTTATGATTTCGCACGTCAAGTCACCTTGGCTGTAGTTCATGAGTTTCATCTACGCAGGCGACCGCGCCAATCCCACGTGCCTCCTTCCTATCTCCTTTTACCTCTGTGTCATGCCCCGGCCACCACGCTCCTTTCTTCTTTTTGTTGGCTGCTCCATATCACCGCCTCTCGTCGGAGCTCTACCGTCGATCGATTTGGCTTAGGGTTGAGGCTCGGGTGGGGATCCGATGTCTTTGAGCTTTAGAGGGACGCCAGGGAGGTGACGGCCCGGCAGTAAGAGGGGTTCATGGTGAGGGCGGCGAGGCGCCGGTGGTGGCGCCGGAGCCGTGGAAAAGAACGAGCCTACCGAAAAGGGGAATCACATTCTCCTTGGATATAAGCTATGAAGAGTTTTATATGTGCATGGATTAGGTTTCATGCCGAAAAGGAGGAATCATCTTCTCATTGCCAATATTTTCTCTTAATTCGATGAGATCCCACATCGTGTCCGTTGGATCTAGTCATCAAAAGCTCGCCAAGGTCACTTACTATCCTCACGCACACAAGAAAGGAACTTGAAGATAGGAAGCAAGATAGAGCATGCTCATGAATAAGAGAAAACGAAGATGATGTGCCCTTCCGTGGGCGTGAGCGCTTCGTGGTTAGGCTAGACCGAGGCCATTGCATATAAGCAATGAAGACTTTCCAATTTGAAAAAAAAACAGGAAAAAAATGTTTCAAGATTGTGGCTAACCATGGAGCTTTGCTAGACACCAAACCTCACAATTCGCCACTAGAAAATTCATTCGGTACAACTTGAGACTGTAGGAGATAATGGTAACATGGGTGAACCATAGCCAATTTGTCGGCGTATTTCACCTGACAGGTTTTTCGGGACCTAATCCAGTTGTTCAGCAGTGGGGGTGTACGCAGCCGACTCACTCCTTTCCTCTCTCTTCGGCGCAAGAACACAAGAACAGACACTCAGGTTTACCTAGGTTCAGACCCCCTGATCGGGTAATAGCCCTAATCCTACGCAAGCTTCTTGAAATATACGAACTGGCTAGTTTCTGGAGGGTTCGATCTCTGGATCGAGTGTTCCACCCCTTTACAGATGCACCCCCAGCCTTTATATACCCAAGTTGGCGTGGGTTGCAACGTGCTACATAGTGTGCATTAAATGATCCTACCACTGTAGCCATCATTCCTCCGGTGCTAGTCCTCGCCGCCATCTCTCATGCCCTTGATTCTGACAACGGGACAGCTCAGATAGGACTGAGCGGCCCGCCTGCCCCGAACGTCTTTCTGTCGCATTGTAGTAGACCTTGATCTGTTTGGGCCAGATGTTTCCAAGTTTAGGGCACTCCCTGATTGGACTCCGGTCCCATTTGGTAGCGAAGCGGGGGCACATCCCCGTGCAGAATGAACCGGCACAATTCAAACAATTTGATGAAATGCTCATCTACGCCGTCAAAGTTGGTGAAAATGGCTAGATGCTAGTGCACCTATGACGTGGCACCCGGACTGACTCCCCGTGGGAGTCCCTCCTCAAGCGTCTCAGGCAATCTCTTACGCGGGACATGTGGCAATAGGATATTACCGGTTCTCAAGTAGACATAATGGGTCTGACGAAAGCGTAAGACGGCCTAGCGCACATTAATGTCCTTGACTGGGATCGTCATGTCTGTCTGCTATAGCGGCGCGCCGCCTCGTCAAGGATATAGACGACCCATGTAATGATTAGCTTAAGGATCCACTGAACAACAAATTCCCTCGACAGATAATAGGATGTCTGCTGGATAAAGGGGCGCCTCACTTGTGCTGGGGTTTCTCCCATCGGGGCGTGAGGGATGGTCTACCTTGGCCTCTTCCCCTGTACCTTTAAATAGGGCCCCTTCTGACTTAGGCAGGGAAGGAGAACAGAACGCAATAGTGCGCAAGACATCGACCTCCATAGCACGGCACACCTCAACTTGTACCACCTCTGTATTTACACACCTAGAAGAAGAAGCACCGCTGGGGTAGTCCTATGCCCTGGCACTTCTTGCACTCATCTCGATTTTAGTTAATCTAGCTGGACATAGGGGTTTCATCCCCACCGCGGGAGGCCAGAACCATTATAAAAAGTCTCTTGTCCTCGGTATCCATTATCCCCTACTTTCCCTACTCTTTAGGACATCCCTTAATGACCTCATAGGATGGTAGAAGGGGGTCGGTTGATCCCTAATTCAAATAAGTAGGACCAGCACCCGATAACCCCTGGTTCTCAACTACTAACAAGACAGATCACAGATCAACATGTAGGTGTTGCGACGGTGGTCGGTGGAGGTGAGAGGGGAGGGATCAATCCTAAAATTCCAAATCCCTCCCCCCTCTCCATTAATTTCTTTTCGTCTATCATAACTTCAACAATGAGGAGATAGACCCCCCAAATCGAAAACAGAAAAAAAATGTATAGTGCACACAAGTTCAGTGTCAAAGTGCTAGTGGAGCCTTATATCCTATGGTGGTGGCCTAGATAGAGTGAGCGACTCGGGACACAATTGTGGAGTGGTACATGGCGTTGTGAAGTATATCCATCTCCATCATCCATGCACGCAAATCTCGTGCCTTCTCTTTCTCTTCCTGTAAAACCCTTTACAAACAATGACGGCCTCATCGCCGCTGCCGCCTTATCCCCTCCTTCTTGGGTAGAGAAGGCCTTGGCAACATGGCTATAATTGGAACAGGGAAATTCTATTCCCCACCAATGTATTTGAGGGTGTGTGTGTGTGTGGTGGGGGAGGGGGGTTTGGGTGGCGAGGAAAAGGAAGAAAAGAAGAGAAGATGGATTTGGTTGGGGTTTTGGGGTGTGATTGGTTCGTTGCCCTGGCTCATTGTGCCAATCAACGGCGCACCTGTGCGATTAGACGAGCGTTTGGTTTGCCGCCAACCAAAGGCGCGGTGTGGGAGCGACGGCGCGCCCTTGCACAGTAAATGCAAACGAGCGGGTTGACGAAGGCTCCCGATTCTCTTGCCAACTCACGCGACGGCGTGCCCATGATTGGCGGCTGCCCACGATTGGCACTGGCACGGCGCGCAGGACAGGAACCAAACACGCCCTTTATCCTTTAGCTGTGCCGTTGGTTTGTGTCGAATGGTATACAGTTGTTTAGCATTTTTGTTTGCTTGTCACCTGCCATTTATCCTACCCGGAGCCGGTAAATAACATTATAATTGAGGGGTCGTCAACCACTTCATCTCTGCAAGTGACTGTCTCCTCTCAATTCTCAGAGCAATGAACAGAATCTACAGAATGATTGAATTTTTTCAACGCACGCGCCACGCACCGGCGCAGCCCATCTGTTCTTATCAGCTTCAGCTCCAATCTTCCCTATCCGCAACGAGAAAGATACAAATGAAGGCGAGAAAATCCCGACGCTTCGAGCCCCACTCTCGCACGAGCTGCACACTCAGCCAAACCCAAGAAACGCACCATGCTTTCCCCTGCCCACATCGCCTTCGCCGCCGCCCTCCTCCTCGTGCTCCGGCCGCCGGCGCCCGCCGTCGCCGGCCGTCCGCTCATCGCCGGCAAGCCCGCACCCTCCGAGGCCGCCGCCACGGCGAGGTGGCTCGCCGCCCAGAACACGTGGGGCGTCCTCAGGTTGCAGACAAGACCCGCCCTTTCTTCTTGTTCTTGTTCTTGCCCCTATGATTTGGTGCTGGGTTCTTTAGCGGCAGGTAGTTTGATCGAATTGGCGATGCTTGGTGCGGGCTTGGGGGTCCTTCATTTTGGGAAATTATTAGTGTTCTTCCCATACCGTGTCGGCTGCTGCTACTTTGGGGCCGTGTGTATGTCTAAAATAGTAAAATTACATGCTGATTTGGCGTCAGGTGTCATGGTTTACCATTGAGGGTGTAGAGCATTAGCTAAATCACCATCCTTATAGTCCAATTGGATAGTAAACTCATGATTACTTTTAAAATTGTTGCGGGGTTGACACCCTCTAGTCAGATCTGGATGCCTGATTAGTCTCAGTTCAATAAGGCATCACATTATTAAGATCAATAATTCAATATAGTAGGCAAAGTTTTTGCCAAGAATTGTAGAGATTCAATTTATTGGGGTTGTTAATCTGGTTATTTCTAAGATTAATATGGCTTCTCGTATACCACATCAATGTCCATTCAATTGGCCATTATTTAATACTTGGGCATTTCATTTGCAGCACAATATCAAGCGATCTAAGAGGATCTCCATTTGGGTATTCCTAATTGTTCCAGTATTGCAAATCACCGGTGTATATTAATTCTCTTGTTTGGTTTGTGAACTTAGTTCATTGCTTCTTGTACACACAGCAATGTGGTTTCGTATAGTGATGGAGTACCAGGTGAGGGCCATGGAATCCCCTACTTCTATCTGACGACACTGGATCCCACTGCAAGAGATGCATTGGAGGATGAGAGGACTTCATTTACCCTTAGTGAGTTCCCTCTTGGGACATGTGGGATGATTGATCCTGAAAACCCCACTTGTGCAAAACTTACGCTTACCGGAAAGGTAATAACAAAAATCACCTTTATAAATGACTGCTCGGCTAGCTGTTTATTTCCACACTATTTGTTTTTTTAGTCATGGTAGGATTTGCAATGTCGTATTCTGATCTATTTTTTAAAATTTGACTACTGGTTTTGAATTCTAATCCTGGAGCATTATCCCTGTGTTTACTCACCTTTATAATTTTGGGCTATAAATAGTATATACAGAGTTCTTTGTTCCCACTTCACTGTCAGTGATGCTATTTTGGAGTTTTTCATGATTTACATTTGAATTGGACCATTATGTTATTAAGAAAATGAGGGGGGTGATGTTCTAGTCGGCTTATCTTATTTGATTCATTTTCTTATTCTAACTTATTTCTTAACTTCGAGTGCTTCTTGAGATAAACAAGAGTCGGGTGCAATTCGTTTGACTTGTGTTTTAGAGCAAGTCCTCAAAATAGAAAAAGATGGGTATGAAAAGCAATTTAATTTTTAAATTAAATGAAGATAAATAAATATATAAATAAGTCAAATAAGACAAATAAACTGATGAGAACAGGCCCAAGCAAGAAAAACTATCAAATACCACAACATTGGTGCTTGAGCCTTCCAAGCGGTGCTTTCTTTAAATATATCCCATGATGAGCAAGAAAAAGATAGTAAGTTGGCATGACGAGAGATGCAATGAAGAAGCAAAGGCAGTGGACACCTTTTTCTAAGCCCCTCATATAATGAACATAGATTGGATGTGATTTTACGAACTAATGTATGTTGTTGAGATAGGGGACCATTATGCTGTACTCTGTTTTATTTTTAAAAAATAGATTGCAATCTGAAGTAACTGTTTACAGTTGAAGTTGGTTGACCTTGAGTCATCTGAAGCAGATTTAGCCAAAGCAGCACTTTTCGGCAAACATCCTGAAATGGAGGGTAAAACTAAATCTGACATTTCATTTATGTAGGGCCCATTTGAGGTTTATAAGGTGGTATATATCTCAACATTCATCTATTGTTGTTTCGTAGGTTGGCCAAAGAACCATCACTTCCAGATCTTCAAATTGGAAATTGAAAACATATTTTTGATTGACTGGTTTGGTGGTCCTAAACCTATATCCCCTTCAGAATATCTTGCATATGGAAGGTGAGTATACACAAATTACAAATCTTTAGCAGATTTCTTTTACAGATCTGAGTTCACAGTATCATATGCAATATGCTCTACTGCCTAAATGACGATAGATTTGCAGTACCACATTGCTACAGGAACATTTTCTTAACACGCACCTTTTGATTTATGCAGAAACCAGGGCTCGGTGATGTTCTCCTGAATGGGGAATGCTCTGAAATCCCTATCTTGTTTGTGTATGCTTTTAAAAAGATAAGCTTCACATTGTACATACTTAAAGACCTACGAGTCGAATAAACATAAACATAGTATTGTGTTCTTTTATATATATTTGTCCCCCGTATCTTCTGGTCTTCATGCGTATGGCATTCTTGATCTCAAATTTGCTAATTCTCCCATAAAAAAAAAATGCTTCTACGATGATTTAGAAATCACGCTTCAACCACTCTGACTTCTGGTCTGAATGAGTTACACAGAGCTGCTTTAGATCGAATTCTACTACTGTTCATGACTTGGTCATTCCAGTAGTGACTGGTCAGATTGAAGCATAAAAAGATAACACCAAGAATTCAGTAGAAGCCCCTCGATTAGAATTTGGTTGAACTCAATTTTTTTTTTCAAACTGTTGCTATGTACAGAAATTCATCCAAAGTGAGCAATCGACCGTACAACATCTGTGATAAGAACATCATTGACGAGTTTTAAGAAGTTCCCGACCACCGGGCCTAAGTCGAGAGGACGTCGAAGTCGCTGTCGAGTCCGGTTCGGACATCTAGGACCAGTGTACCTTCAAACGGATACTCAGATCACATACGATGTCCAAATGAGTCAAATAAAGACTCTACGGAAAGCTTACGACATAAGCTTTCCAACGGATCCGACCACGCCTCCAAATTTAATCTGAGTCAACAGGAATCGCGAAAACAAACTGACGGACAGAAACTTTCCGATGCTGCGTCGCCGTATTTTTGGGCCCAAAGCCCGTGTACCCCTAGGGTTAGGATTGTGCGTGCGTGGGCACCTGTTTGGGCGCCGCCCCTCACCTGGCCTCCGCCCTATATAAGTCTTCCGCCGTGCTTCGTTTTAATTGGGTTTTGTTTAGTTGATTTCTTCACGGTTGTGTGAGATTTCGCTTTGTTCTTCCTGTGTCAGCTAGACCAATAGGACCAAGTTTCTGAACCCTATTATCCTTAATTTATATTCGCAATTGTGATTACTTATCTTGTGTTCTTACTCGTTCTTCGGTTGCCTGCAGTAACCGTTCTTCGTGGACAGGTTGATCGTGTCTCTGGTTCGGTCGATAACACTTGTCGTGGTGGTTAGCGATCGCTGGGATTTCCAGTTCCTTGTGGGGTTGGAAGCCGGATCGTTTAGGTCTCTAAGACACCTACCGAATTATCCTCGTCTCTCACCAGAAGATCGGGACCCGCGTCCGCGCCCATCAAGTGGTATCAGAGCATCCGTTGCCTGGTGAGAAATTTTTGTTTTCTGTTAAGTAGATTGGTTTCATATCTAGAGTCTAGAAAATTGCCACACACAAAGAGTTTGCATCTACTATTTTCCAAGCCACGTTTAGCCTTTACCATTGTTCTTGCTCGTTCTTCGGTTGCCTGCAGGAACCATTCTTGGTGGACAGGTCGATCGTGCCTCTAGTTCGGTCGATAACACTTGTCATGGTGGTTTAGCGATTACCAGGATTTTCAGTTCCTTGTGGGGTTAGAAGCCGGATCGTTTAGGTCTCCGAGACACCTACCGAATTATCCTCGTCGTCTCTCACCAGAAGATTGGGACCGCGTCCATGCCCATCAAGTGGTATGAAATTATCAACCATGCACCACCGGAATGCTTATCCATTTAGTCTCACATATAATTAATTTTAGCTCATCCAATTTATTCATTCAGTCTTACACATAACTATATATGATTTCACTTGCTATTTCTCACTATTATGTCATGTAGGAGATTTATCCACATGCCACACAATTTGATGACCTTGACGTAGACGACATTAGTTTAGTCTGTCTTTACATTCACGACACCGTACGCACGAACTTGTTACCTTCATGACATTTTGGCCATTTTACCCTATTTTTTTATCAATTAGCCATTTTTTCACACCTGACTTTGACCGTTTTGAACCTGACTCATTGTATAGCAAACCAGCATATTAATAAGTGGACTAGCTAGTCCAAAGCCGCACAAGTACATGATTAGAGTAATTTTGCAACAAAAAATTATTTTAACGATGCAAATAATAGTCAACATACATCGAGTTTGACAAAAATTCATCGAGTTTGATGTCAAAATATTGATCGGGCGCGAGCCGCATAAGGTTCCTTCGCATTCCGGTTTCTCCTCCCGTTTCTTCCCTTGCTAATGATGGGAGGGTTGGGTATGATTTTTCACAGTGGCATCTTGCGTTTCGCGTTCTTGTGTCGTTATGGGAGATCGAGTGCTTTTCTGGACACCTTTTGTGTAATTACGGTTCATCGTTCAAATATTTCAACAAGAAAAATATTGATAAATTTTTGCAAAATCAATGAATTTCTATAAAATTTGATGAATTTCAAATTTGTTGAGTATTATTTGCATTGTTCAAATATTTTCTTGTTGCAAATTACTCTAATCATGTACTTGGTATGGCTTTGGACTAGCTAGTCCGCTTATTAATATGTTGGTTTGCTAGGCAATGAGACAGTGGCAAAACGGTTAAGTCAGTTGTGAAAAATGGATCAATTGATAAGAAAATAGGGTGAAATAGGCAAAATGTCGTGGAGGTGACAAATTTTTGCGTACGGTGTCGTGGACGTAAAGATAGACTAAATTAATGTTGTCTGGGTCAAAGCCATCGAATTGGATGGCCCGTGGGTATACCGCCTTGGGAACTATGTCATCGCCATGGCCTCGGACATGACGCTCACGTCATCGTCGACGATGTCGCCATGATAATTTCCCGCGGTTGACGCTCCCGACGCTCATCGCCCACAGCGTCCTCTACGCCATGTCCCGCCACATGCCGCCGTTGAGGCCTTTCGCGACGGTGACTTGCCGGATCATCTCGTCAGCACCGGCCGCGCGGGCCAGCGCGCCGAACCACACATTGTCGTGCAACACTCCTCTTCCATGGAGCCCGGTGCCACGGCCCGCCGCATGAGCCACGCCACCGCGCCGTCGGTGACGTTCACCATGACCACGGTGGCAAGGGTTGGCACCGGGACGACCGTCCTCGTGAGCGTTGACAGGTTCATCTCAGCGAGGGAGAGGTAGTAGAGCGCCATGCCGGCATCGCGGCGAGCGCGGTCACCGTCGACGGCGATGGCGAAGAGCCGGAGCAACTGCGGGACGGCGCCGAGCACACCGATCGATATCCAATTCTTCTCTTATATCGAGAGGCTATATATGCCCCGGCCGCGTGGTCACGCAGCTTCGGGGAGGCGGCGCTGAGAAGGTTGACAAGTGCCGGCCGGCCTAGGATATCGAGATACTCCAAAAAACTCATGTACCCGTATTCGGACACGTAGATACGGAATCGTATCCGATAAGCGGGGATACGTATCCGGGACTTATCGGCGATTTTCTGGAATTTCAAATAAATAAATAAACTCATATACTTATGGGATACCTCTCCGATGCTTCACTGATACCTCTGAACCAAATAATACCCCTCTCTAGTCCACTCTCACCCCGTAGACCACAACCCGCACCCCATCTCTTAGTCCCGCTTCTGAAAGTGCATCTAGGCCCTATATGGGTTTTGGAAATAGATGATAGGCAAATTAAAGAGCTAATATATTTTATGGAGTCTTGGACAGATTTTAAGATTAGGAAATGGATTTGGAAGACATTTGGAGACCGTAAAGCTAAAAGGAGATGATGGTGTGCATCCTATTTAAGCGTAGATCTTTTCTTTTGAATTGAGTTTAAGGACATGCCGTACTATTAAGAGGGATGCGACGAAAAAACACTTTTAGATGCTCTAAGTGCTCTTGGTAGACGATTCTTGGCATATTCTATCCACCAATCAAATTTGACGGAGTTTCATTTACAATCATATCGGACTATCCGATATTGAATCGGAATGTTCCGATACGAATCGGAACTATCCGATCCTTTGACCCCTCTCTGTCTCCAGTCGCAAAAATATCGGAACTATACGATGTTGAACCAGAATGTTCCCATATGGTTCGGAACTATCCGATGATTGGTCCGATTGACCCCTCTTTGTCTCCAGCTGCAAAAATTTCAGAACTATTCAATGTTGAACCGGAATGTTCCGATATGGTTCGGAACTATCCAATGATAGGTTCGGTTGACCCCTCTTTGTCTCCAGTTGCAAAAATATCGGAACTATCCGATGTTGAACCGGAATGTTCCGATATGGTTCGGAACTATTCGATAATAGGTCTGATTGACCCCTCTATATCTTCAGCTCCAAAAATATCGGAACTATCCGATGTTGAACCGGAATGTTCCGATATGGTTCGGAACTGTCCGATGATAGGTCCGATTGACCCCTGGGAGGTTATGGGTCAAGAGGGACCCCGGCTCAAGTGTGACCAAGTGGCCTCAACGGAGACGTAGGATCTTCTCAAGGATCCGAACTTCGGGAACAACTACTTCGAGTCTCCTTGTGATTTTGGTTTCCACTTTTCTTACTTCACTTATTGCTTGCTTTCTAACTCTATTTGGTGCAGATGTTATTCTTGTTTTACTTTACTTTGTTAAACCCTAGTCTTAGCAATATCGGATAGTCAGATTCCATATCAGATAGTCCGATTCGTATCGGACTATCTGATATAAACATCAGAACATCCGATATTGTTTTTCTGCTGTGCTATTATTTTCGCTGTAAAATTTGAAAAGCATATTCACCCCCTTCTAGGCTACATCTCGATCTTTCAATTGGTCTTAGAGCGAGGATTCTTGTTTTGAGCTTAACCGCTCAAGAGGTAAAAGATGTCGTCGGAGGATGTTGATACGACTAAGAAGGATGACTCTGGTTTGACTATTCCTTATAATTATTCTTATGCTAGTTCATGTTCATCTCATGGCTACATCCCGTCGGGTAGAGCGCCGTTCTTTGACGGCACTCACTTTGCGGCATGGAGGCATAGGATGAAGATGTAATTGATCTCACTCCACCCGGCTATTTGGGATGTTGTAGAGACAGGTTACACTGTGGAGGATCTCGAGAAGCTTACGCCAAAGGAGAAAGATGATCGATACCACAACCATCACTTCATTGCCGAATGCCCCCAAAAGAAGAGTAAGGAAGAAAATGACAACAAGAGAAAGGATAAGCACCACTCCAAGAAGAAGGCCAAGAATCATAAGAGGAGTTCTAAAGGTCAAGCTCACATTGGACAAGAGTGTACCTCCGGTGAGTGTAGCTCCGAGTCCGAGTCCGAGAATGAAGGAGTAGCTACGCTCGCTATCACTTCCGCTCCAAAGAGCAAGACACTTTTTGGGGACATGAGAGATGATGATGATGCTCCTACATGTCTTATGGCTAAAGGTGGTAAGGCAATTTCAAAGTCCTCACTCAATAGCATCATTGATTCTAGTTATAGTGAAAATGATTGTGATGATTTGAAAATTAACTCTTTCAATGAAATAAACATCTCGAATGTGAAATGATGCTTGAAACTATTGAAAGGTAAGAAACTAGTCTTGAGCGTCAAGAGGACTTGCTCATCCTTGAAAAGAAGAGAAACCTTGACCTTGAGAAAATATTGGCTAGTGAGAGGGAGAGAAATGCGGAGTTGGCCAAAGCTTTATATTTGGCCAACTCCCAAGTTGCTCATCTCGAGTTCACTAATGCTTTACTCATAGAGGAACTTAGTGGGGTCAAACAAACCCATGAGTCTCTTCTATTGAAGTTTGATGATATCTTGGAAAGTACTCCTTCCACCTCAAACGATGTCTCAAGTGCTCCAATAGTTTTCAAACATTAGTGGATGCTCAAAGTGTTTAACCCTTGGCGTTGAAGTTTGTACCACTAACTTTCAAACAATGCAAGATTTGGCACATGAAAATGAAAAGCACAAGGGGCTTCTTGAAGATAGGCTCCAAAAATCATGCAAAGGGTGCAAAGACTTGGTTGACTATCTTGTCCAGAAAAGAGGCAACTAAAACAATGAAGGCCTTGGTTACTCCCCTCCCAAGAAGAACAAGGGAGAAATGGGCCACATTGTGGTAGCCCTGGTCATTAGGCCTATAAACTGTGTGCATGCTAATGGATCTCTTGCTCATGCATATCATTCTACTTTCAATGCGTCTTATGTGCTTAGGAGAACTAATATTTGTAGAGTAGTTGCTCACTTTGTTGGGACTAAGATCAAGAACATTCGTACGCCTAAGTCCATTTGGGTGCCAAAGGTACTAGTGACTAACTTGAGAGGACCCAAGCAAATTTGGGTACCTAAAACAAAAATATAACTTGTTTTGTAGACTTATCGCTCCGGTGAGAATACTTGGGTGCTAGATAGTGGATGCACAAATCATATGACCGGAGAAGCCTCTATTTTCACCTCCTTCGATGTAAACGGCTCACCTTACGAGAATATTGTATTTGAAGATAATGTCAAGAGAAAGGTAGTGGGTCTTGGCAAAGTAAGTATCTTTAAAAAATCACTCTTTCAAATGTTTTGTTTCTTAAGTCTCTAGAATACAATCTCTTGTCCATTTCTCAATTATGTGAGATGGGCTTAAATTGTATTTTCTCTAGTGATGGTGTCTCGGTCGTTAGAAGAGAGGACAACTCTCTAGTCTTCAAGAGTGTTTTAAAGGAAAAACTTTATCTTGTGGATTTCACCTCGGATAGAGCCAAACTTGAAACATGTTTGATGGCTAAGTCTAGTATGTGTTGGCTTTGGTATCGCCGACTAGCCTATGTTGGCTTCTAAAGGGCGAGCACATTTTGGGACTAACGAATGTATCCTTTGAGAAAGATAGGATTTGCAGTGCTTGCTAAGCCGAAAAACAAGTGGGAGCACATCATCCAACTAAAAATGTGATGACAACATCAAGAAAGTTGGAGATGTTACATATGGTTTTCTTGTCCCATTGCCTACATAAGCATTGGAGATAGCAAGTATGGATTAGTCATTGTAGATGATTTTTTCCATTTTACTTGGGTGTTCTTTTTGCATAACAAGTATGAAGCTCAAGAAACTTTTAAGAAGTTCATGAGAAGAGCTCAAAACAAATTTGAGTTGAAGATAACAAAGATTAGAAGCGACAACGGTATGGATTTCAAGAACACCGGTGTAGAATAATATCTTGATTTCAAGAAGTAGTCAAACACGAGTTTTCCGCTCCCTACTCCTCTCAACAAAACGGTGTGGTCGAGTGGAAGAATAGCATACTTATTGAGATGGCAAGGACAATGCTAGATGAGTACAAGGTTTTCGACACCTTTTGGGCGGAGGCCGTCAACACCGCTTGCCACTCAACCAACCGTCTCTATCTACACAAGCTATTGAAGAAGACACCGTATGAGCTACTCATGGGTAAGAAACCCAATGTATCCTACTTTAGAGTGTTTGGTAGCAAGTGTTTCATTCTCAACAAGAAGGTAAGATCTTCTAAATTTGCTCCTAAAGTTGATGAAGGATTTCTACTTGGTTATGATTCAAATGCTTATGCTTATCGTGTTTTTAACAATGTCTCCGGTATGGTTGAAATAGTGAGTGATGTGATGTTTGGTGAGACTAATGGCTCACAAGTGGAGCAAATTGATTCTTGTGTATTAGGTGAAGAAAGCCCTTGCGAGGCAATAAAGAAGATGGCTATTGGAGAAGCCAAGCCTCAAGAAGGAGTCAATAATCAAATCGATGAGGACTTGTCTATATAAGTGGAGCCACCTACCTCTACACAAGATCATGTTGAGGATCAACAAGTCGAAGAAGAAGATCAATCGCATGAAGAACCGATTCAAGCCACATCTCATCCACGGATTCATCAAAGCATACAAAGGAATCATCCCGTCGACAATATCCTTGAAGATATAAACAAAGGAGTATCTACTAGATCCCGAGTCGCCAACTTTTATGAATTTTACTCGTTTGTTTCATTTGTTGAGCCCATGAAGGTTGAATAAGTCTTAAGTGATACGGATTAGATAATGGCCATGGAAGAAGAGTTAAACAACTTCACGAGAAATGAAGTATGGACTTTGGTTGAAAGACCAAAATAAAATATGACTGGAACCAAGTGGGTGTTTAGAAACAAACAAGGATGAAAATGGCATTGTTAAAAGGAATAAGGCGAGGTTAGTTGCTAAAGGATTCACCCAAATCGAAAGTTTGCGCATTGGTGAGACTTATGCCCCCGTAGCTAGATTAGAGTCTATTCGTATTTTACTTGCATAAGCTACTCACCATGATTTCAAGTTTTATCAAATGGACGTGAAGAGCGCCTTTTTGAATATATCAATCTCCGAGTTAGTGTATGTTGAACAACCCCCGACTTCGAGGATCCAAAGCATCTAAACCATGTCTATCAACCTTCATAGGGCACTATATGGCTTGAAGCAAGCCCCTCGGGCATGGTATGAGTGTATTAGAGATTTCTTGGTAAAGAAAGGTTTCTTTATGGAAAATGCCAATACTGCTCTCTTCACTAAACATATTGATGTGATTTGTTTGTATGCCAAATTTACGTTGATGACATAATTTTTGGTTCTCCAAACAAATAATTTTGTGAGAAGTTTAGTAGGATAATGACCAAGAAATTTGAGATGTCTATGATGGGAGAGTTAAATTTTTTCCTCGGGTTTCAAATCAAGCAACACAAAGAAGGGATCTTCATTTGTCAATCCAAGTACATCAAGGACATGCTCAAGAAGTTCGATTTGGAGAATGTGAAGCCAATCAAAACTCCAATGCAATCAAATGGTCATTTGGATGTGGTTGAAAAAGGTAAAGCCGTCGACCAAAAGATATATCGATCGATGATAGGCTCTCTCCTTTACTTTTGTGCATCTAGGCCGGATATTATGCTTAGCGTATGCATGTGTGTAAGATTTTAAGCCGCTCCTAAGGAGACTCACTTAGTGGCCGTTAAAAGAATAATGAGATATTTAATTTACACTCTCAACTTAGGACTATGGTATCCAAAAGGATCATCATTTGATCTTGTTGGCTATTAGGATGTAGACTATGCCGGTTGCAAAGTAGATAAGAAGAGCACTTGGGGACTTGCCAATTCTTGGGTTGGTCTTTAGTTTCATGGACTTCCAAGAAGCAAAATTCCATAGCCCTTTCTACCGCCGAAACCGAATACATTGCGGCGGGAAGTTGTTGCGCTCAATTATTGTGGATGCGATAAATTTTGAGAGATTATGATTTTTACCTAAGCCAAATTCCACTTATGTGTGATAATGAGAGTGCCATTAAAATAGCCAATATCCCGTCCAACATACCCGAACCAAACATATTGATATTCGCCATTATTTCTTGAGAGATCACTCCACCAAAGGCGATATTGATATTAGACATGTGAGAACCGAAGCATAATTGGCGGATATATTCACCAAGCCACTTGATAAGAGAAGGTGCAAAGTGAGCTAAATATTCTTATTGCTAGTAACGTGGCTTGAAATAGTGCATGCCTAAGTTTTTTTTGAAAAATGAAAATCAATGTTGTGTTACAAAATTTTTGCTTGAACTTGATTGCCTTATTATATCTTAGTATTGGACCAATTCAAAGTAATCCTCGCTCTCTTGAGTATTTATATATTCTTTGCTTGTGAAAAATACTCCTTTGAAAACTTATATCTTATCACAGCTATTTTAAATCTCTTTCTTATTTCATGCTAGAAAGGTCATATCAGAATATTCGATACAATATCGGAATGTCCGATGTTAAGATCGGAGTATCCGATGTCACAGCGGATATATTCGATGTGGGGGCTGCGGGTTTTTATCCCCAAGTGGGTAAACTTATTCCTTTACCCCCTCTTTTTCACCGCAACACTTCTCACTCCTCTCTCTCTCTCTCTCTCTCTCCCTCCGGTGCCGCTCCTCTGCTCCATCTTCGGAGCTTTGCTCCTTCTCTCAATCGGAGGTTCCGGAGTTCCTCCGAAGCAAGCCCAAGCTAATCCCTCTCCATTGTTGGTCGGTGCAGCTCCCGGTTCCCCCGTGTCTCCATCTCAAGGTTCAGTTGGAGTTAGACGCCCCGATCTCCTTTCTCTCTTGATTTCTATCAAAAGTTATTGGATTGAATCGTCTCTAGATGCTCTAGGATTAGCCCTTTGCAATGGCATTAGTTTTTATTGAATATTTGTTGAAGATTCTAAGAATCTAGGTTTTCTCCACTGAACTGTATACATCGGACTATCCGATTTAAACATCAGACTATCCGATATGAGACAGCAACTGAAAACCTAGTTTTTCAATTCTTTTCATCCTAAGTCCATATCTAATCCTAGGTATCTTTGTTTATCCAGATGGTTAAGTCCAAGGGTAAGCAGCCTCTTGTTGATTCCAGTGGTCCATCTTAGCAGAGGAGGACAAAGGCCCGGCATGATCCTGCCAAGGCTCAAACTCCAACCTCTCCAGTTCATATGTCATCTCCTAGGGCTGAGATGTTCATTGAGGCCGCCTCTCCTCCTAGTCGTCCAAAGATTCCAGTCAAGAGGAGAGCCTCGAAGAATCCCTTAAGGTCCCCATCTTCTGACTCCTCTAGGCAGCAGCAGTCCTCAGAAGGGGAAGATCCCTCCAGACCTCTCATTGATCCTCTTGAGATGCATGAATCAGTGAGGAATTCTTGTGGGAACTATTATCCCCCAAAGAGGACGAATCTCAAGGGTGACTCAATCAGAATCAGAAAAGAGAGAAGGATAGACCCAGAAGATTATGAGAAGCAAGTCAACACTGACCGTCACTTCTGGAACTACTTTCAACAAGACTTCTATAACTCAGTGATCTTTCCAAAGAAGACTCCAGTTGTTATGATGCAGTGGATTGATTGGGACTATCTGGAGCGACAGCATGATCCTATGTTCGATGAGGCCATTGACATTTGCGATAAGTTTGATATCAAGGATATCATGGGCCTCAAATACAGCTAGAATAATGAGATGATTGCCCAGTTCTATGCCACTCTATACTTTGGCACTTACGAGTCTGAGTCACTCAAATGGATGACCTATGGTACCTACTATAGTGTGACCAAGGCTCGATTTGCTAGTATACTTGGTTTCTTCCCTGGACTATGCTTTAACAAGGACAAGCTTCATGAGTATGATCATCTGGAGATAAACAAGTTGGGTTGTATCTATGATGAGTCTCAGGACTTTGAGCTTGGCAAGGCAAAGGGTCTTCTTCCAATCTTTGTGGTGCTCACCAGGATAATCAGAAAGACACTCCAAAAGGGGGTGGTGCTTCAAGCATTCTTGGATACTCAAGGAACCTGCTTTACTGGATTGGATCTCAGTCCCGACCTTTCGATGTTGTGGACTTCATTTGAAGTGAGATCCACCTCAGCTCTTTGGACCCCCAGGAGAAGTTGCGCTCATGCTCCATATATCATGAAGATGATTGAAGAGGTCACTGGCTCTGGTTTTGTTAAGGACGTAGTGCATTCAAGCTATATGGTTCAAGTCATCAAGACTCCTACTCGTCGCTCCTCTTGTCCCTCTCAGGGCTCTGGTCGTGGTTCTCCATTTTCTGGACATGCGTCTCCTGCTTCTTCCTCAGGACCCTCCTCATCCTCCTCCTCTCCTATAAGGCAATGCTTAGGGCAATCTTCTGCCTAGGCAAAGATGAGAGGCATGCCCGCCAGAAGAATTCAGAACGGATCAAGTAGAACACCTTGAGGTTTAAGAAGATTAAGAGGCACCTAGAGATTTCCTGCTCTCCAGATGGTTCTGAAGTTGAGGCAGTGAGGATGATGACAAGCTCAAGGGATATGAAGCTGCCTTTGTCTCTCCTGCTCAAGACAAGGATGTGAGTGGTAGCGAGGGAAGCTACTACCCTGGAGATGAAGACGATGAGTGACTTTTGCAGTTGTTTAGCTTATTTCTCGTCTTTTTGGTATCTTGATGCCAAAAGGGGGAGAAAGTAAAGTTCTATCTATTTTGTATCATTATTGCCTCTTGATCAGTTGTTTAAAACTCTATGTGTTTTTAAGACTTGCCAATTTGGATGTAATGTGCTTGTATGATAGTAACCGTTTAAACTCTCTTGTGCTAAGTAATTATGTTGTTGTGTGCCCAATGCCAAGTCATATGCATTTGCCGTTTTATTTACTGCTTGTTTGCTCACATTGGCACACATTTTGCTCACTTGCACCCCACGAATGCACAGCTATAGGGGGAGTCTCTAGTTTCTCATTTGTCCGCATATTAAGGCGGAGATCCACTATATTCTTGATCATTGAAAAGAGACAATTTCAGCTTTAATTGTGTTTGTCATCAATCGCCAAAAAGAGGGAGATTGAAAGTGCATCTAGGCCCTATGTGGCTTTTGGTGATAGATGATAGGCAAATTAAAGAGCTAATCTATTTTATGAAGTCTTGGACAGATTTTAAGATTAGGAAATGGATTTGGAAGACATTTGGAGACCGTAAAGCAAAAATAAGAAGACGGTGTACATCCTATTTAAGCGTAGATCTTTTCTTTTGAATTGAGTTTAAGGACACGCCATACTATTAAGAGAGATGTGACGGAAAAACACTTTTAGATGCTCTAAGTGCTCTTGGTAGAAGATTCTTGACATATTCTATCCACCAATCAAATTTGAGGGAGTTTCATTTACAATCATATCGGACTATTTGATGTTGAATCGGAATGTTCCGATACGAATCAGAACTATCCGATCCGTGGTCCGATTGACCCCTCTCTGTCTCCAGTCGCAAAAATATCGGAACTATCCGATGTTGAACTGGAATGTTCCGATATGGTTCGGAACTATCCAATGATAGGTCCGATTGACCCCTCTCTGTCTGTAGTTGTAAAAATATCGAAACTATCCGATGTTCAACCAGAATGTTTCGATATGGTTCGGAACTATCCGATGATAGGTCCGATTGACCCCTGTCTGTTTTCAACTCCAAAAATATCAGAACTATCCGATATTAACATTGGATTGTCCGATATCTGTCAGCATTAAACAGTTAGTTTGTGGGTGGAGTATTTATTCCCCTCCCCCCCCCACGGGCTAGGGTTGCCTTTCACATTCATTTCAGCTGAACACTTATTGCAAACCCTAACTTCTCACCTTTCATCTTCACTCCAACTTAAATTCCATTCATTGCATCTTTGTGTGAGTGAAGAAGCTTGATCTAGAGGCTTTGTGTTGGTCAAGCTTCAATCTTGAGCACTTAATTCATTCTCCAAGTTGGTTTTCCGCCGGATTTGTTAGTTTTGGAGTTTGAGAGCTCCTAGAAGGCTAGGAGTCGCTCTAGAGCCAAAGAGTCCAATGATTAACAAATCCGGGAAACCCACAAACTAACCGTTTGATGCTGACAGATATCGGATAATCCAATGTTAGTATCGGATAGTTCCGATATTTTTGCGATTGGAGACAGAAAGGGGTCGATCGGACCAAGCATCGGATAGTTCTAGACCATATCGGAACATTCCAGTCGAACATCGGATAGTTTCAATATTTTTGCGACTTGAGACAGAGAGGGGTCGATCGGACCAAGCATCATATAGTTCCGTACCATATCGGAACATTCCGGTCCAACATCGGATAGTTCCGATATTTTTGCGACTGGAGACAGAGCGGGGTCGATCGGACCAAGCATCGCATAGTTCCGGACCATATGGGAATATTCCGGTCCAACATCGGATAGTCCGATATTATTGTGAATAAACCTCCCTCAAATTTGATTGGTGGATAGAATGTGTCAAGTTTCTTCTATCAAGAGCACTTAGAAAATCTAAAAGTGGTTTTCCATCGCATCCCTCTTAATAGTACGGCGTGTCCTTAAACTCAATTCAAAAGAAAAGATTTACGCTAAAATAAAATGTACACCGTCTTCTCCTTTAAGCTTTACGGTCTCCAAATGTCCTGCAAATCCTTTTTCAAATATTAAAATATGTCCAACACTTCACAAAATAGATTAGCTTTTTAATATGCCTATCATCTATCACCAAAACCCACATAGGGCCTAGATGCACTTTCAATCTCCCCCTTTTTGGTGATTGATGACAAACACAATTAGAGCCTTTTAAAAGGATTTTAAATACTGAATTTATCTCTTTTGAATGATCAAGAGTATAGTGGAGCTCCCCCTTTTTATGTGGACAGATGGAAAAACTAGAGACTCCCCCTATTTCCTTGCATTCGAGGGTGCAAGTGAACAATATATGTGCCAATTTGAGCAAATAAGCAGTAAATTAAGCAACAAATGCATATGGCATAGCATTGGACACACAACAACATAATTACTTAGCACAAGAGAGTTTAAAAACAAGGTACTGACATACAAGTACAATACAATCATTCAAATCAAGGCATTATAAGGTGCACACACACACACACAGAGTCTCAACCTTGATACAATAGAGATACATAACATAGATAGAGCTTTACTATCTCCCCCTTTTGGCATCAAGATACCAAAAAGATGAGAAATAAGCTAGATCATAGCAGAGATCATTCATCATCTTCGTCTTCTTCTTCATCTTCATCTTCAATGTAGTAGCTTCCCTCGCTACCACTCTCATCCTTGTCTTGTCATCGTCCTCACTACCCTCAACTTCAGAAGCATCTGGAGAGTAGGGAATCTCTAGGTGCCTCTGAATCTTCTTGAGCCCCAAGGTATTCTGCTTGATTCTCTTTGAATTCTTCTGGAGAGCACGCCTTTCATCTTTGCCATGGCAAAAGATTGTCCTAAGTATGGCCTTAATAGGAGATGAGAAGGATGATGATGGACTTGAGGAAGGAGCATGAGCAGCATGTCCAAAGGATGGAGATCCACGACCAGAGCCCTGAGAGGTACGAGAGGAGCGATGAGTAGGGCTCATGCTCATGAGAGGTACGAGAGGAGCGAGGAGAGGAGAGATGAGAGGTACGAGAGGAGGATGGAGTTGCACTCATGCTCCTTATATTATGAAGATGATCGAGGAAGTGACTCGGTCTGCCTTTGTTAAGGATGTAGAGCACCCAGGTTATCAAGTTCAGATCCAAAGAACTGAGACGGATCTCACTCCAAATAAAGTCCACAACATCGAAGGGTCGGGACTGAGATCCAATCCAGTAGAGCAGATTCCTTGAATAACCAAGAATGCTTGAAGCGTCTCCTTCTTTTGGGGTGAGGGTCTTCCTGATCATCCTGGTGAGCACCACATAGATGGGAAGTAGTCCCTTTGCCTTCCCAAGCTCAAAGTCCGGAGACTCATCATAGATACACCCCAACTTGTTTATCTCCAGATGATCACACTCATGAAGCTTGTCCTTGTTAAAGCAAAGTCCAATGGAGAAACCAAATATACTGGCAAACCGAGCCTTGGTCACACTATAGTAGGTACCACAAGTCATCCACTTGAGTGAGTCAGAATCGTCAGTGCCAAAGTATAGAATGGCATAGAATTGGGCAATCACCTCATTGTTCCAGTTATATTTGAGGCCCATGATATCCTTGATATCGAACTTGTCACAAATGTCAATGACCTCATTGAACACAGGATCATGCTGGCGCTCCAGATAGTCCCAATCAATCCACTGCATCTTGAGAACGGGAGTCTTCTTTGGAAAGATCACTAAGTCATAGAAGTCTTGTTGAAAGTAGTTTCAGAAGTGACGGTCTGTGTTGAGTTGCTTCTCATAATCTTCTGGGTCTATCCTTCTATCTTTTCTGATCCTGACCAAGTCACCCTTGAGATTCATCCTCTTTGGAGGATAGTAGTTTCCACAGTAGTTCCTCACTGATTCATGCATCTCAAGAGGACCAATAAGAGGTCTGGAGGGATCTTCTCTTTCTAATGACTGCTGCTGCCTAGAGGAGCCAAAGGATGGCGACCTTAAGGGATTCTTGGAGGTAGTCCTTTTGACTGGAATCTTTGAACGACTGGGAGGAGAGGCGGCCTCAATAAACATCTCAGCTCTTGGAGATGACAAATGAACTGGAGAGGATGGAGGTTGAGCCCTGGCAGGGTCATGCCTGGCCTTTGTCCTCCTCTACTAAGATGGGCCACTAGAATCAATTAGAGTCTGCTTGCCCTTGGACTTAACCATCTAGATAAACAAAGATACCTAGGATTAGATATGGCTTTAGGATGGATAGAATTAAAGAACCAGGTTTTTAGTTGCTGTCCATATCGGATAGTCCGATGATTACATCGGATAGTCCGATGTTTACAGTTCAGTGGAGGAAACCTAACTTCTTTGAATCTTCAACAAATCTCCAAGAAAACCTAATGCCATTACAAAGGACTAAACCTAGTACATCTAGAAACGATACAATCCAATAACATTTGATAGAAATGAAGAAATAAAGGAGATCGGGGCGGCTAGGTCCAACCGTACCTTGAGATGGGATTGCCAAGGAACGGGGTCCTCCACTGGTCGGCAATGGAGTGGGATAAGCTAGGGCTTCCTCCGGAGGAACTCCGGAACCTCCGATCGAGGGAGGAACAAAGCTCCGGAGGTGAGGAGTCGGGCGGCACGGGGGAGAGAGAGAGAGAGAGAGAGAGAGAGAGAGAGAGAGAGAGAGAGATGAGGGGAGGAGAGTGGAACTGCGGTGGGGAAAGAGATGGGTAAAAGAATAAAATTTACCCACTTAGAGTTAAAACCCGTTGCCCCCACATCGGATTTATCCGATGTGACATCGGATACTCCGATCTTAACATCGGACATTCCGATATCATATCGGATATTCCGATATGCACCAGAAAATAGGAAAGAGATTTAAAATAGCTTGGATAAGATATAGATTTTCAAAGAGGCCTTTTTCACAAAAAAAGAATATGAAAATACTCAAGAGAGCATGAATTACTTGTGAATTGGCCCAATACTAAGATATAATAAGGCAATCGAGTTCAAGCAAGAATTTTGTAACACAACTTCAATTCCTTTTATTTATTTTTTAAAACAAAACTTAGGCAAGCACTATTTCAAGCCACGTTACTAGCATCAAGGATATTTAGCTCACTTCTAAGTGCACTAAACCTTCTCTTATCAAGTGGCTTGGTAAATATATCGGCCAATTGTGCTTCGGTTCTCACATGTATAATATCAATATCGCCTTTGGTGGAGTGATCTCTCAAGAAATGATGGCGAATATCAATATGTTTGGTTCGGAAATGTTGCACAAGATTATTGGCTATTTTGATGGCACTCTCATTATCACACATAAGTGTAATTTGGCTTAGGTCAAAACCATAATCTCTCAAAGTTTGTCGCATCCACAATAATTAAGCGCAACAACTTCCTGTCGCAATGTATTCGGCTTCGGTGGTAGAAAGGGCTACGAAATTTTGCTTTTGAAAGTCCAAGAAACTAGAGACCTACCCAAGAATTGGCAAGTCCCCGAAGTGCTCTTCCTATCTACTTTACAACCGGCATAATCCGCATCCTAATAGCCGACAAAATCAAAAGACGATCCTTTTGGATACCAAAGTTCTAAGTTGGGAGTGTAAACTAAATATCTCATGATTCTTTTAACGTCCACTAAGTGACTCTCCTTAGGAGCAGTTTGAAACCTTGCACACATGCACACGCTAAGCATAATATCCGGCCTAGATGCACAAAGGTAAAGGAGAGAGCCTATCATAGATCGACATACCTTTTGGTCGACGGCCTTACCTTTTTCATCCACATCCAAATGACCATTTGAATGCATTGGAGTTTTGATTGGCTTCGCATTCTCCAAATCAAACTTCTTGAGCATGTCCTTGATGTATTTGGATTAACAAATGAGGTCTCTTTCTTGAGTTGCTTGATTTGAAACCCGAGGAAGAAATTCAACTCTCCCATCATGGACATCTCAAACCTTTTAGTCATTATCCTACTAAACTCCTCACAAAATTGTTTGCCAGAAGAACTAAAGATTATGTCATCAACGTAAATTTGGCATACAAACAAATCACCATCAACATGTTTAGTGAAGAGAGTAGTATCGGCCTTTTCGATAGAGAAACCTTTCTTTACTAAGAAATCTTTAAGACACTCATACCATGCCCGAAGGGTTTGCTTCAATCCATATAGTGCCTTGTGAAGTTGATAGACATGGTTTGGATGCTTTGGATCCTTGAAGCCGGGGGGTTGTTCAACATACACCAACTCAAAGATTGGTCCATTCAAAAATACGCTCTTCACGTCCATTTGATAAAGTTTGAAATCATGGTGAGTAGCATATGCAAGTAAAATGCGAATAGACTCTAATCTTGTTACGGGGGCATAAGTCTCCCCAAAGTCCAAACCTTCGATTTGGGTGAACCCTTGAGCAACTAACCTTGCCTTATTTCTTGTCACGATCCCATTTTCATCTTGCTTGTTCCTAAACACCCACTTGGTTCGAATCACATTTGGTTTTGGTCTTTCGACCAAAATCCATACTTCATTTCTCTTGAAGTAGTTTAGCTCTTCTTCTATGGCCATTATCCAATCCAGATCACTCAAGGCTTCTTCAACCTTCATGGGCCCAACAAAAGAAACAAACGAGTAAAATTCATAGAAGTTTGCAACTCGGGATCTAGTAGATACTCATTTGTTTATATCTTCAAGGATATTATCGACGGGATGATCCCTTTGTATGCTTTGATGAATCCGTGGATGAGATGTGGCTTGAATCGGTTGTTCATTTGATTGTACTTCTTCTTCAACTTGTTGATCCTTAACATGATCTTGTGTAGAGGTATATGGCTCTACTTGTAGAGATGAGTCCTCATCGATTTGATGGTTGACTTCTTCTTGAGGCTTGACTTCTCCAATAGCCATCTTCTTAATTGCTTCACGAGGGCTTTCTTTACCTAATACACAAGGATCAACTTGCTCTACTTGTGAGCCGTTAGTCTCATCAAACGTCACATCTTTCGCTATTTCAACTACACTGGAGGCATTGTCGAAAACACAATAGGTGTAAGCGTTTGAACCATAACCTAGTAGAATTCCTTCATCATCCTTAGCAGTGAATTTATATGATCTTACCTTCTTCTTGAGAATGAAGCACTTGCTACCAAATACTCTAAAGTAGGATACATTGGATTTCTTGCCCGTGAGTAGCTCATACGGTGTCTTCTTCAATAGCTTGTGTAGATAGAGTCGGTTGGTTGAGTGACAAGCGGTGTTGACGGCCTCCGTCCAAAAAACGTCGGAAACCTTGTACTCATCTAGCATTGTCCTAGTCATCTCAATGAGTGTGCGATTCTTCCGTTCAACCACACCATTTTGTTGAGGGGAGTAAGGAGCGGAAAACTCGTGCTTGACTCCTTTTTCATCAAGATACTCTTCTACACCGGTGTTCTTGAACTCCGTACTGTTGTCACTTCTAATCTTCTTAATCTTCAACTCAAATCCATTTTGAGCTCTTCTCATGAACTTTTTAAGAGTTTCTTGAGCTTCATACTTGTTATGCAAAAAAAAACACCCAAGTGAAGCGTAAAAAATCATTTACAATGACTAAGCCATACTTGTTACCTCCAATGGTTATATAGACGATGGGACCAAAAAGATCCATATGCAACTTCTCTAACTTTCTTGATGTTGTCATCACACTTTTAGTTGGATGATGTGTTCCCACTTGTTTTTCGGTTTGGCAAGCACTACAAATCCTATCTTTCTCAAAAGATACATTCGTTAGTCCGAAAATGTGCTCGCCCGTTATAAGCTTTTGAAGATTCCTCATGCCAACATGGGCTAGTCGGCGATGCCAAAATCAACCCATGCTAGACTTAGCCATCAAGCATGTTTCAAGTTTGGCTCTATCCAAAGTAAAATCCACAAGATAAAGCTTTCCCTTTAAAACACCTTTGAAGACTAAAGAGTTGTCCTCTCTTCTAACAACCGAGACACCTACATTAGAGCAAATACAATTTAAGTCCATCTCACATAATTGGGAAATGGACAAAAGATTATATTCTAGAGACTTAACAAGCAATACATTTAAAAGAGTGAATTCTTTAGAGATACTTACTTTGCCAAGACCCATTACCTTTCCCTTTCCATTATCTCCAACTACAATGTTCTCATCAGGTGAGCCGTTTACATCAAAGGAGGTGAAAATAGAGGCTTCTCCGGTCATATGATTTGTGCATCCACTATCTAGCACCCAAGTATTCCCACCGGAACGATAAGTCTATAAATTATACTTTTGTTTTAGGTACCCAAACTTGATTCACTCTGGTATCTGGTAATGCTGAATTCCACATTGGGATACGGGCATACATCTCGCCAGATATTCCTCCCTATAAAAATAAGCCAAGTTCTTTTTCGTGAGTCCACCATATATCTACGTATTTGGTCTCCCTAAAAGACTTCCAAAAATAATAAAGGAATCATTCCTCAAATTATAGAAAATTGAGGCAAACAAAAAATAAAAGAAAAAAAAAGAGGAAGAGAGAACCATCATCTCCTTCTATCTTTATTTGAAAAAAAATGCCTCTCAAAATTCTAGATTGAGGAATGATCTCAAATCAAATAAAGAAGTCAAGTAGACCTTTCCATAAACACAAGATCCGATGGGGCGAACTCATTAGTACCCCTCATCAATTGCACTTGTGCTTCTTCATTCCTTTGGCGTGAGTTAATTCTCTCCCTCATCCTGGACGTTATTATTCTAATGACCAGATTACGAAGTAGTAAAAAATTCCCTAGGATCTATTTTTGACTTTACAAAATTATACAACCTCAGTAGGCCTCATTTCCATACCTATGAGCTCCACATAAACCTTAGAATAGGAGGAAAGAAGGCCATTAACAAAAAGGCCTGGGTGAGGATCAAATACCACCGAGAGATCTGAGAGTAATAATGAGGAACTAACATTTTGAAAAGAAAAACCCCGAGATGAAAAGGGCTGAGTTGACAAAGTTATTCCATCTTTCAACCGCTAAAAGAAAAGGGGAGATTTTGAAAACCTCATGAGTTTGATGAAAGTTGGGGTACACTTGTACGAGTTTTTGTCCACAAATAGTATTTATTGAATAATGATATTGATGCAATCCTGATCCACCGGGTTCTCATTTGAGCTCTTTGCTCGAGGACGAGCACAAGTTCAAGTTGGGGGTGTGTTGACGTCAAATAAACACCAATTCTATGCGTCAACATATTCCGGAATTCCGGCATTTCGGATGGAAAATCAAGGTTTATACTAACATTTTATTTATTCTAATAAAGTTCCACAAGTTTTGGTGAGTTTTGGGTCTACAGGTACAAAATGGGAAAAACTAGAGCTGAACCGAGCAAAATGCCAGGCCGACCGACCCACCCTAGGCCGGTCGACCTGGCCACGTCACCAATCCGGCTCGGGTCTTCTCCCCAGTGGCATCAAAGCACAAAATGAGGACATCTAGACCATCCATTGCAGTCGGTTTGATCGAATGGACACGGTTGCTTCACAAATGAGCATAGGATTCCCTTGGATTCCTTTCTTGCGCATGTCCACTTGATCCACCGGCTTAAGGGGTTAATCTACACCATCAAGGGAGCATCCTAGAAGAAATCCATGGCTGAGAGGTGAAGAAGGTGGGTCTGCCGACCCACCCTAGGCCGGCCGACCCCCTCTTGAGCCCCTTTGGATTCCCCTTTGGAGGAGGGTTGGATGACAAGTGTCCCTATACGTGGAGCACCCCGGTTGGCTGCGGAACACTATAAAAGGACCCCTACACCTCACTTGTAACACAACACACAGCACATTCCACACTTTCATTCCACTTATTAGAGTAGCTCTTAGTTAGTAGTAGTTGGGAGTTAGAGTCAAGTCGGGCTGAAGCTCGGAGTTCCGGAAGTGTCTTCGGGAATTCGGGTAATAACTCTTGTACCCTTTCCTAATTGTTTCAATTAGTGAGATCACTTCATTCATTGCTTATGTGCTGAACTTTATTTGAGCTGAGTATATCTACATAAATGAGTTGTGTAGATTTGCCTTACCGGTAGCTTGTATTCGTCTGGAATCAGTTTAGGTTCTCACTCATATACTGGAAGAGCCAGGCATTGAACCTAGATCAACTTCTTTTTGGTACCGAGGAAGATTGATTAGAAATACTAGCAGACGTGGTGTCTGAGACTAGGACTAACTCGGTTTACACCCGGGCCCACGTATATGTGCTAGGTGGTAGGTGGTGATAGCCCTATCCATCCGTAGATACTAAGTATCTCGTGCGTAACCCACAGCGTCCGGCTTTGGACCAGTAGAGCCCTATCGGAATGATCATAACCATTCGGGATTCCAATTCAGGATAGCGGGTGGTAGTGAATGTCCGAGCTCCGACTACGAATATCAAGTGAACCACTGTTAGAATACCTTAAGCTCGCTCAATAAACTGAATCACACGATTTTGTGAACTTATTAAACTTGTCTCGTTGTCCTCCCAACTATCTATCTAGCTAGAGTAGCTTTCTTTTTATTTGTGTGAATATTTATCGTGTGTGTGTCTCGGTCTTTTCATTTATCCTAACCCCGTTACCTAGACTGGCTGGTATTTTAAATAATTAAGATATAGAGGTTTATCTCTTTAAACCCTCATTCCCTGTGGATTCGATAACTCTAGGAATACTCCTGGTGAAAACTACAAGCGATATCCATCCGCTTGCGGATTAATTTCTTTGAGCGTAAGTATCGCCAACAATAGTCAACCAAGTTTTTGCTCCCTTTGTTTGACTTTTGGAGCCCATCTTCAAAGAGCCCCTTGAGCTTTTCATTTTCATGTGCCAAATCTTGCATTGTTTGAAAGTTAGTGTCATAAACTTCAACATCAAGGGTTAAGCACTTTGAGCATCCACTAATATTTGAAACTATCGGAGCACTTGGGGCGTCGTTTGAGGTGGAAGTGGTACTATTCGAGAGATCATCAAACTTCAATACAAGAGACTCATGGGTTTGTTTGACCCCACTTAGTTCCTCTATTAGTGAAGTATTAGTGATCTCAAGATGAGCAACTTGGGATTTGGCCAAATCTAAAAGTTTTGGCCAACTCTGCATTTCTCTTCCTCTCACTAGCCAAAATTTTCTTAAGGTCATGGTTTCTCTCCTTTTCAAGGATGAGCAAGTCCTCTTGACGCTCAAGACTAGTCTCTTGCCTTTCAATAGTTTCAAGCATTATTTTCATCTTAGACATACTTATTTAATTGAAATAATTAATTTTCAAGTCATGGCAATCACTTTCACTATCACTAGAATTAATGATGCTATTGAGTGAGGACTTTAAAGTTACCTTACTACCTTTAGCCATAAGACACGTAGGAGCA
Organism: Raddia distichophylla; assembly: GCA_005191435.1. Lineage (NCBI taxonomy): Eukaryota > Viridiplantae > Streptophyta > Magnoliopsida > Poales > Poaceae > Raddia > Raddia distichophylla. The sequence goes on from SPJY01003299.1 coordinate 461,642, forward strand.
TCATCATCATCGCTCATGTCCCCAAAACGCATCTTACTCTTGGGAGTGGAAGTGTTAGCAAGCGTGGCTACTCCTTCATTCTCAGACTCGGACTCGGAGCTAGACTCACCGGAAGTCCACTCTTGTCCGATGTGAGCTTGACCTTTAGAATTTCTCTTGTTGTTCTTGGTCTTTTCTTTTGAATGGTGTTTGTCCTTTCTCTTGTTGTCATTTTTTTCCTTCCTCTTCTTTTGGGGACACTCGGCAATGAAGTGACCGGCATCACCACACTCATAGCATGTCCTAGTGGAGTGTCTTTCCTTTGATTTGCCGGAAGATTTCTTATGTGAGTTTCCCTTGTATCCACTTTTCTTGAGGATTTGTTGAATCTTCTCACTAGAAGCGCCATCTCTTCGAGGTCAAGTGAAGTCCCCTTTTCTTCTTCACTTGAGCTATCTTCGGAATCTTGGCTTGCCTTCAATACAATGTTCTTCCTCTTGTTCGGCCGCACAAGTTTCTCAACGGCATTTGCTTCTACATCCATCATTTCATCCGCTAAAAGCTTTCCAAGTAAAACATGAGGAGTGAGAGTTGAATAGTCACTCCTTTCTCTAATTAGTTGTACCAAATTTCGGTTATTGGAAGTGACAATCTGAAGCATGATCTTGACCACAGTAGTATCGGTTAGATCATCACACCCAAGGCCATTTGCTTCATTGACAAGGACCATTAGTCGATTGAACATGGTCTTGTAACTTTCTCCTTCTTCCAACACCATGCGTCCCAATTTTCCTTTGATGAGTTCAATCTTTGATTCACGGACACTAGAGGTTCCTTCATACTCTACTCGAAGCGTGTCCCAAATCTTCTTTGCATCCTCAAGTCCATGCACTCTATTGAACTCGGTAGCACTTAGTGAGTTGAACAAGGCGTTGACGGCTTGATGGTTGCGGTATCGATCATCTTTCTCATTTGGCGTAAGCTTCTCGGGATCCTCCATAGTGTAACCTGTCTCGACAACATCCCAAATAGCCAGGTGGAGTGAGATCAAGTACATCTTCATCCTATGTCTCCATGCCGCAAAGTGAGTGCCGTTAAAGAACAGCACTCTACCCGACGAGATGTAGCCATGAGATGAAGATGAACTAGCATGAGAATAATCAAAAGGAATAGTCACTCCGGAGTGGTCATCCTTCTTAGTCGTATCAACATCCTCCGACGACATCTTTTACTTCTTGAGCGGTTAAGCTCGAAACAAGAGTCCTTGCTCTGAAATCAATTAAAGGATCGAGATCTAGACTAGAGGGGGTGAATAGTTTTTTCAAATTTTACAGCGAGAAAATAAAACATCATAGCGGAAAGTCAATATCGGATGTTCCGATGTGAATATCGGATAGTCCTATACGAATCGGACTATCTGATCTTGAATCTGAATATCCGATATTGCTGAAGTTGGGTTAACAAACTAGAGATACACAACAATAACACCGGCAACAAATAGGGTTAGAGAGCAAGCAACAAGCGAAGTAAACAAATAGGAATCCACAAACACACAGAGGCTCGAAGTAGTTGTTCCCGAAGTTCGGATCTTTGAGGAGATCCTACGTCTCCGTTGAGGCGGCTCGGTCACACTTGAGCCGGGGTCTCTCTTGACCCTTAACCTCCTGGGTTGCACCAAGAACTCCTGGTTTCACTATTTGGATCCTTCCCTTTTGGAGTCGAATCCGGCCTTCACAAACTCTCCCCGGCCACCACACAAAGCATCGGTGGCTCTAGGGCAACTCCTAGCCGTCTAAGAGCCCTCAAACTGCAAGAGTAACAAATCCGGCGAAAAACCAAGTTGGAGAGTGAATCAAGTGCTCAAGATTGAAGCTTGACCAACACAAAGCCTCTAGATCTAGCTTCTTCACCCACTCAAACATGCAATCAATGGAATGTATGTTGGAGTGAAGATGGAAGGTGGAGAGCTAGGGTTTGCAATAAGTGCTCAGCTGAAATGAATGTGCAAGGCAACCCTAGCCCGTGGGGGGAGGAGGGGAATAAATACCCACACTCTCAAACTAGCCGTTGCAGCTGACAGATATCGGATAGTTCGATGTTAATATCGGATAGTTCCGATATTTTCCCAATTTGAGACAGAGGGGGGACAATCGGACAAAGCATCGAAAAGTTCTGGACCATATCGGAACATTTCGGTCCAACATCGGATAATTCCGATATTTTTGCGACTGGAGAAAGAGATGGGTCGATCGGACCAAGCATCGGATAGTTCCGGACCATATCGGAACATTCCAGTCCAACATCGGATAGTTTCAATATTTTTGCGACTGGAGACAGAGAGGGGTCGATCAGACCAAGCATCGGATATTTCCGGACCATATCGGAACATTCCGGTCTAACATCGGATAGTTTTGATATTTTTGCGACTTGAGACAGAGAGGGGTCGATCGGACCAAGCATTGGATAGTTTCGGACTATATAGGAACATTCTAGTCCAACATCGGATAGTTCCGATATTTTTTGCGACTGGAGACAGAGAGGGGTCGATCGGACCAAGTATCGCATAGTTCCGTACCATATCGGAACATTCCGGTCCAACATCGGATAGTCCGATATGATTGTGAATAAAGCTCCCTCAAATTTGATTGGTGGATAGAATGTGTCAAGTTTCTTCTACCAAGAGCACTTAGAAAATCTAAAAGTGGTTTTCCGTCGCATCCCTCTTAATAGTACGGCGTGTCCTTAAACTCAATTCGAAAGAAAAGATTTACGCTAAAATAAAATGTACACCGTCTTCTCCTTTAAGCTTTACGGTCTCCAAATGTCCTCCAAATCATTTTTCAAATATTAAAATCTGTCCAACACTTCACAAAATAGATTAGCTCTTTAATATGCCTATCATCTATCACCAAAACCCACATAGGGCTTTGATGCACTTTCAAGCCTGGGAGGTTAAGGGTCAAGAGTGACCTCGGCTCAATTGTGACCGAGCCGCCTCAACGGAGATGTAGGATCTCCTCAAGGATCCGAACTTCGGGGACAACTACTTCGAGTCTCCTTGTGATTTTGGGTTCCACTTTGCTTACTTCATTTATTGCTTGTTTTCTAACTCTATTTGGTGCAGGTGTTATTCTTGTTTTACTTTAGTTTGTTAAACCCTAGTCTTAGCAATATCGGATAGTCAAATTTCATATCAGATAATCCGATTCGTATCGGACTATCTGATATAAACATCGGAACATCTGATATTGTTTTTTCGCTGTGCTATTATTTTCGCTACAAAATTTGAAAAGCCGCCATCGTCGGCCTATCGCCGCTAGGCGCAGTCCTCGGTAGCCGTCGCCACAATCCCCGCTGACTGCCGGCACCGCCGTCCCCGGTGACCACCACTCCCCGCCACCTGCATCGCCTGCCAAGCCGCCACTCCTCACTGTCCACGGCTCTGTGTCGCCCGCCACTCCCCGTCATCCCCACCGGCCTCCACTCCCTGTCGTCCCCTTCGACAGTTACTCCCTGCCATGAATGTCATCCTCGCCCTCAGCGGGCCAACCCCCCACCCATTGTCGAAACCCAGTAGCAAGGCAACAAGCAGCAACAGCAACTCAACAACTCAGCGACGGGCCAACAGCGAGCACTCAAGCAGGGCAGTAGCCAGTATGTATTAGGTAATATACTATAGTACTACTCCTTTGCAAATTGCAATGCTTCATGGTCAGTAACTCTAGGAGCATTATCGCTATCTCTATCAGTGCCGAGGTCTCCCTTTGTTGGTTCCACTCCCTCTGATGGGTCGGGCAAGGGAAACCAGGACAGGGTCAGGGATAGGAAGTTCCACTTCCTCTGTTGGTTCAATGCCAAATGCAAAATCGGGAGGATAATCATCATCATCAAATGCGTTGGTTAATGCTCGCGTCATTCCAGCAAATGATGATGAGAAGAAGCCTTTGTGGCATTATGTTGAATTGCTAGAAAAGACCGGGAAAGGAACCTGGGGAAATGCAAGGTTTAGATGTGACTTTGCAATCGTAACTTCAGCTGAAGTTATTCAAGGATCAAGGCACACTTGCTAAGGATTTCTGGCTTAGGCATTGGTGCTTTTCCAAAGGTGTCAATTCCGATGCTTGCGCATCTTCTTGAAGAAATAGCTAGAGCTGATGCGGTCGCTTCTAGGATCGTCCCTAGGGACATTCCATTGCACCACAGGGTTGGGCTCAAAAAAAGGAAATCGGCTATTGAAGCAAGTTTCAATCAAAATATTTGTACAAAACTTGATTGCATGATTGCTAGAATGTTCTACACAGCAGGTATCATCAAGACATCAAATTTAGTTTGCTTGTATTTTTTATTACTTCTAACTTGTATGTAAATGCTTATTTAGTTTATTTGCATTTGTTTATCTATACGTCTACCATTCAATGTTGCAAGAAACCCATTTTTTAAGAAGGCTTTCACCTTTGTTGCAAACAACAACATTGGTGGTTATGTTCCTCCAAACTACAACAAGCTTATGACATCTCTTCTTGATCAGGAAAAAGACCCATGTTGAGAGGATGTTGCAGCCCATCAAAACAACATGGAGATCAAAAGGTGTGTGTTGTGTATGATGGGTGGTCAGATGCTCAAAGGCGCCCTCTCTTGAACTTTTTGTCTGTGACAAGATGATCCAATGTTTCTTAGAGCAATCAACACAAAAGGTGAAATCAAGAAAAAAGAGTACATTGCTGAGAAGATGATTGCTATTATTGAGGACATTGGACCACAAAATGTGGTGCAGGTTATAACAGACAATGCAGCCAATTACAAAGAAGCAGAAGGAATAATTGAGTATAAGTGGGTTCACATTTTTTGGACCCCGTGTGTGGTCCATCTTTGAACCTTGATATGAAGAACATATGTGCTGCAAAGAGCATAGATGGTGAAGCTTTTGATGGGTTAAATTGGATAAGTGAGGTTGCAAGTGATGCTTTATTCGTAAAAAACTTTATCATGAATTACTCACAGAGGCTCTATATGTTCAATTCATTTAACATGCTAAAATTTATTGCCATAGCCGATACAAGGTTTGCATCAACAGTGGTTATGTTGAAGAGGTTTCGTGCCATTAAAGAATCTCTAACTTTGATGGTTATGCGTGATAAGTGCAGAGTATAGGAAGGACAATCAAGAGCAAGCATAGATGGTGAAGGAAAAATTCTAAACGATATGTGGTAGGACAAAGTTGTCTACAATCTTGATTTCACAGAGCCTGACTACTCTATGATACATGCAGCTGATACTGACAAGTCATGTCTACATTTGATCTATGAGATGTGGGATACTATGATAGAGAAGATGAAGAATGTAATTTATCGTCATGAAGGGAAAGAATTGTATCAGTTTTCTACCTTTTGCATGAGATCTTAGTCTCCCGATAGGCAAAGAGCAATACTCCCTTGCATTGCTTGGCGCACTCGCTAAATTCTAGGTAATTTTCTATTGCTTATTTATGATTCTTTTTGATCTTGTGCTATATTACTATGTGATGTGTTGTTGATTTTAATTTATAATAATAAATAGGTACTACTCTGAAGCTTAGCTTACAGCGATTACTGGTCGAGTACCTCCCCTTGAGGATAAAAGAGATTTCAGATATGAGAAATAGGTGCTTTAGGAAAATGTTTGGGCAAGTTAATGAAGAGTTGGTCAAAATTAAGAAACAATTTGTTGATTTCTCTCTATTAGATGATGGTTTAGTTCATTTGATTCCCTTAAGGATAGAGCCCACTTAGAGCCAAAGCAATGTTAGGGTATTCATGGTAACTGTGCTCCAGAATTGAGGACATTGGCGTTGAAGTTACTTGGACACCCTGCTTCATCTTCTTGTGCTGAAAGAAACTAGAGCACTTATGGTTTGATTCATAATTTAATAAGAAAATAGTAACATTCTATCTCCTCTATACTATTTCTTGCATAAATGTTCTTGTGATGCAAATAATTGTTTGCACTTGCTTTGTTGTAGACTAAAACCTGCACGTGCGGAGGATTTAGTATTTGTGCACCAAAACTTGCGTCTCCTTACAAGGAAATCTGAAAAATATTCAAGTGGTCCAACAAGAATGTGGGATGTTGGAGGAGATAGCCATGAAGTGTTTGAGGGTGGTGCTGCTTTTTTTTAGGAAGCTAACATATCACTTGATGTCCTTGAATTGGAGGCAACTCTAGATGATATAGTTGAACTTGATCTCAACCCTAGTGGAGTAGGACCTTCGGTGGTAGCAGATGAAAGCTACATCTAATAGTCTTGCTAGTAGCTATCATGTCTTCATGAGCTATCAAAACTATTGTGCTTATCTTTATGTTGTGATGTTTGTGATTTGTGAAATGTGAACTATGAGAGTATGAGTCTATGAGACTACGAGACATTAGCTCTCAATTATGTAATGTCTGTGAACTTAAACTATTACTAGTGTGTGTCTTTGTGAATTGTCTCGGCTATGCAATGTTAATATTGATTTGATGTCCAAATGTCTATTGTTTACAAACTATTACTAATACGTGGTTTGTAATAATATGTCCAGATGCGTTCATAGAGATTGGAGAGTGGACAGTGCAACGATCAACCATGGTTGAGGACGCAACAATGCAACATTAATCAGGTAACAAACTAACAATTTGTTCCTTTTTTACTACTTTTAATTTTCTGCATTTTGCATAATTACATATATATATAAACTATATATAAATGTATCCCTGTATCCTAGTTTTTGAAAAATTGACGTATCACGGTATCGCCGTATCGCGTATCCCTATCCACATATCAAGGCAACATAGGTGCCGGCACGAGCTCCGCTTGCATGAGCTGTACCCGGTTTGCCGGCTCCAGCGAGAGGTTGATGACGCATGCGGCTGCGCCGAGCTGCACACCGCCATGAGATCACAGCGGCTAGCGGAGCCCGGTGAGTAGCTGCGACGTGCAGAGCGCTCGCCGGAGGCCATTCTCGTCGTCCCTTAGCATCCGCTTTAGCGCCTCCAGCGCGCCCTCCTGTCTGTTGAGCTCTTCGTCGTCGACGACAAGTAGCCTCACCAGAGCCGCCTGCTCCTAGGCCAACCCCAGCGGCGAGAACTCTAGTGGCGAGTCACTGCCGGCGACGCACGCCTCGTCCTCATGAGGCGGCGGACGATGCTCTTGGCCTCGTCCGACCGGAGGGGGAGCGGACACGGTAGGCCGGAGCGGTGGCAGTAGTAGGAGATGACCTTATTGAGGTTTGCGTTCGGTATCAGCGTGGGCAGAGGCAGGTGGCATCGTCGACAAGGCACGGCATGAGCGCGGCTGGGGAGAAGGTGAGGGCGACGAATGCTTCGACACATCCACGCTCGAAGGTGTCGCCGCTCGGGACGATTACCGGGTCGCCCATCAGCCTGACGGGGATTGAGTACATGAACTCCTGCGGGATGGTTGTGTCAATGGTTGTGCTCTTGTGCGGTTGTAAAACGCCGAGGGAGTTAAAAATTTGGGGTCTCACAGCGTATGGCTGCTTTTGACTTGGTGGTAACCGTGGTATGTGCTGAGTGGTAAGCTTGGAGAACACTTTTGATTCCTTGTTTCAATTTAGTTTTGGTTGCAGTTAAAAAAATTGATGACCTTTAGAAAGAGGTATGAAAAGACTAAACGAATTATGAAAAAAATTGAGATCTTTGAGAAAAAACCTATAAAGGCAAAAAAGTTTGCCTAAAAATGTTATACAGAATAGTATGTACAAAAATTATAAAATTGGTAAATTGAACCAGAACTAAACTACAAGAAGAAATCAAAGAGGCCTTCATCTAGAAACACCACAAGGTATGTAATGCCAATGGAAATGTGTTAAAGATGCATAACTACACCCTCTATGTTGCATTTATCCTTATTGTTTTGATATAATTTTTAGAAAAATTTCAATTCGCTCATAATCCCCGCTTCCTCCTTGTCTCTCCCTCCTAATCCCCGCGCAGGCCACAACCGCCACACGATGCCTCCCTACGATTGTCCCTTCCTAAACTTTTACCATAGCTATTGTGGGATGAGGAAAACTTGGTAACCTCCTACAAGTACAACTAACACGGATGAGGATAGTGATGCCAAGGTGGCTCGAGGAGCAATGGTGATGCTCGACAACAAGTAATGATGAGAACATGGTGGGGAGGGCCATTGTAATGAATCCATTTCCATGGGTCTAGCCGTTTGTGGTGGTGTCCTAGGCGATTTGGCTATCACTTCCGACAAATGTCCTAGGAGTCACGTTGGTGATATTGAATTGGAGCACTCTCTACGACATTATGTGGCGTCGATGACTAGGAGATATATAGGGGAGGTAGCACCCAGGGATGTTGTGTGATTAGGAGAAAGGGGTCACGTCACTAGTGACTTGGGTGGGGGAGAGGGGGTTAAGGGAGTTAAAGCATAACGTTTGATGTGGAGATGTAAATAATTAAACCAACCAACTAGATCTCGACCCGACTCGATGGTAGATAGAGATTGGGCTGGGTCCAAGTCAACCCTTGCCTTGACACGACCTAACATTTCCCTAACCCACCCAACCACCAAATCTGTCATCTCCCATTATCTCTCTCTCTCTCTCTCTCTCTCTCTCTCTCTCTCTCTCTCTCTCTCTCTCATCCTCCTAATCCCCACCATAGCTTGCCGCAACCCTCTCTAGTGTTAGAAAACAGGACGACGATATTAGATTTTAACGACACCAGGGGCACAAATGTTTGGTAACGAAGTTCGACTTTCATCCTATATCTGCAAGGCTATAATTATGGGCGCTATTCCCCATCAACACAGCTTACCCCCACCCCAGGTTATGGCGACATGCTGACTACAACCCTTCCATCTCATGGCCCATCAACGATCTTCCTCCCTCCAAGACCAACACATGATCTCGGGCCTAATTCTCCTACATCCTTCGGCCAATTGGAGCCACAATCAAGGTCCTTTCCTAACTTAACCTAAAAGACTAGCCTGATGAGTGAAGGGCGCCTCCATCTTTTTACGTTGTGCTCCCCATCTCCAAATCTGATTGGGATTAAACCCAACAATCTTCCCTATCACACATCGGAACCCATCCGACAATTGTGCGATCTTCAAGAGATGTTTCAGGTTACAGATCGTGGCTCTGATACCACTTGTTAGAAGATATAATACCAATATCTTTTTTTTTAAAACATCTAGCACTCTCCCTCCTAGTCATGCCTATATATGGCTTCTCCTCATGTCACACATCCACATGGTAGCAACGAACCCCCTCCTCCTCAATGGCAATGAGCTCCCCCTCCATGGTAGTAGTGACGGGCCAGCGACTCCCTCCTCCTTCACCGTTGACAGGATTTTGTTCTCCACCAATGGTGGCAAGCTCTTCCTCCCCCATAGCAACAACAGTGGACCGACGGCTCTCTCGACAACGACGGCGACAAGCTCTCCTCCTCCCCTAAAGTGGGCAAAATCTCCCATGGTAGCTACCATGGGTTGGCGGCTCTATCTTCCCCATGACGGTGGTGGTGGCGCACTCCCATATTGGGCCATTCTCCTCCTCTTATTCACTCTGGGACGGTCTGAGGCATCGACAAGATGGTAGGATCCCTTCTGAGGGTCAGGTTTGGTGGGTTTGAGGCTCGATCTGGACCGACTTAACTAGACCTATCTAGGCCCCTAATTCGGTGGGAGATTGGGTCTGAGTATCTTTGCAAAATCAGATAACTGTGGTCTTGTTTTTTTTTCTTTCTAAAAGTAGCATTGCCTAACACGGATTGCATGTGATCATTTAGTATGAGTGCGAGTTTCGTAGTCACGCTATGATCCTTAGATGCAAATTCAACGGTTTAGATTAGCTAAATAACTGTAATAAAAATCTAAATAAATATTGTAGTGAATATGTTATAGCAAACAATATTAACCGTCCATTAAAGATATTGATAAACAAGATCATATGCCGTCGCTTAAGCTACAGTTTCAGCGGCAACTGCATGCAATCTTGGTTGTATATTGCCTCGTCGAAGCTCATAGAATAGTAAATAATGAGTATTGTTGATTGCTACACCAGAAAAGAAGGGAAAGTCTTCGTATTAGCTAGCTTTTATATCTCGCGAAAGAGGCTTCTAGATACATTCGGTCAAAGAATTCCTACAAACATATTTCAGTTGGGTAAATACGCAATCTGCTGTTGCAAGAAGCTAGTTTCCCCAAGTTTTATTGGCGAAAGCATGGATTATGCTGAGAGCATAGTAGCATATGCGTTAATCAAACATGCAATTTGCTTCAGGTCTTCGTGTTAATCCTTGGAGCATACGACATTGTACTGAACTGTTCGAGGCTTCGAGCTGATCGAGCTGCAGTGCAGGCATCACCTCAAGTTGACTTGTGGCGAACTGGCCATTGGATCGGTTTCTGTTGTGGCAACGCTTGGTTGCGATATGCTCCGTTGAAGTTTAGACAATCATAAATTCGTAATTAATCAAGAGAAAGGAATGGTTTTGCCTTCACTTTGTAGCTCTTAGTAAAATACACGAGGTTCCTGTTACAGTGTTACGTATTGCATCCTAGTTTTGCAGTTTATACGGTGATTTACATGTTCATCAGTTTTGCATGATCTGGTACTTACTGCATGCAAATTTATGCTAACCATATGGTACAAGGCAGAGTCGATGAGCTCAAAAAGTAATGAATGTGCTAAATTAGATTCTGACCATGATGGCATCAGTGACGGTCACAACACACAAGGTGAAGGCCGAAAAGCACTCTCCAAAGTCAAACCCAGATGGAAGTAGACTGAATGCACAAAAACCAAGCTGAAAATGGTGTCTCAAACACACAAATTAATAGCGTTTTCTCTTTTGATTCAATTACAGTTGTAGACAATTCAGAAACACGACATTAGCATCTGCATAAATCCAAATGAAACTACAATTCAATTCGATCATTCGAACAAAAGAATTCACCTTGATTGTAAGATGAGAATATGAGATCGTGTGATACACAACGATGGAGGTGCTTCGAAAATGTAGCGAAGACTTTTGACATTTCAGAACTGGGTCGTGTTTGACCCGGACGACCCGGCGTGGTTGCTCCGGTGCGGCGGCCGCCGGAGCGACACGAGCCCCTCCGACACGACGCTGCCATCGTCCCACTGCCTGCCGAGCAGGCCGGCGGCTGCCACCGCCGCCGCCTCGTCGTCCTCCCCGCGCATTGCCCGGAGCGTCCGCCGCGCCATGTCGCGCCCCACCCCGCCGTCGCCGTCGGCCACCGGCGTCAGCGCCGCCTCCACGCCGGCGGCGCGCGCGAGCCCGCGGAACCGCAGGCTGCCCCGGCTCATCCCGTACAATGCCGATATGCAGTACTCCTCCTCCGAGCTCCCCGGCGCGGCGGCACCGCCGCGCATCAGCCGGACGACGGCGGCCACCGCGCCGCCGTCCATCAGCGCTGCCCTCCCTTCCGGGCAGCCGGCTAGGTTCGCGACGATCATCACGGCCAGCCGCCGCAGCGCACCGGCGCCGGCGGCCTCGCCCCCGCGGTCCCGCGCCTCCGCCGCGGCGAGCAGCGTCCGCACGACCCCCGGCGTGCGGGCGATCTTGGAGCGGTTCATGCCGGAGAGGGAGACGTGGTACAGCGCCATGCCGGCCTCGCGCCGCGCCCGGTAGCCCGCGGCGGCGCTCGCGAAAAGCTCCAGCAGCGGCCGGATCGCGCCAAGCACGCCGATGGCGGCGCGGTTCTCGTCCTCCACGGCGAGGCTGTATATGGCGCCGGCGGCGTGGTCTCGCGCCTCCGGATGGCCGCCGCGGAGCACGTCCACCAGCGGCGAGACGGCTCCGGACCTGACGATCCGCACCTTGTTCTCCGCCTCCAGCGAGAGGTTGACCATGGCCGCCGCTGCGTTAATCTGCACGCCGGCTTCCGGGGAGAGAAGCATCGGCCGGAGGGCGGCGAGGAGCCCCGGCGTGCAGAGCTCCCTCCTCGTCTCCTTGTTCTCCCTCGTCGCCTGCCGCAGCGACGCCATCGCCGTCTCCTGCTCCACCGGGCTGGCGCCGTCCGCCGCCCCCAGCACGGCCATGATCTCCTCCTCAAGCGAACCGCCCGCCTGTACGAAGTCGTCCTCGACGACGGAAGCTGGCGAGCTCTGCTCTTGACGCGGCGGCGGCATGAGGCGGCGGACGATGTCGCGGGCGGTGGCGGGGGAGAGCGGGGAGGGGTAGGGCAGCGCGAGGCGGTCGCACCAGTTGAGGATGGCCGTGCGCAGCGCGACGTTGGGGATGAGCACGAGCGGGGAGGAGGAGGAGGGGAGCGCGGCGAGGTCGGTGGCGACGGCGGGCGGGGAGAAGGCGAGCTCGGCGCAGGCCTGGATGCAGGTGCGCTCGAAGGTTTGGCCCGGGGGCACCACGACGGGGTCCGCCATGAGCGTGCCGGAGATGGGGCACAAGAACTCCGCCGGTGGATCCGCCGTGAACGACGAGGACGGCGACTCCGGCGACGAGTACAGCACGGAGGAGGCCGAGGACGGCGGCCTCCACCGCGGCCGAGCGGTGCCCATGGGCTCCGGCGACTTGGTGCGTCCGCGGCGGGCTCAGGTCGGCTTCGCGCCTTCGCCTTGGCGATTCAGCGCGTATAGTCGCCGCCACTCGCCATCGCTTCTCGCGGACGCGCTACTGGCAACCGGCGACTTGGCTACTCTTGTTTCTGTGCTTTGGTTGTGGAATGTGGAAGCACGGGCTGCCCTTATCCAACGCCCACATTCAACCATCAGATCATGGTCCGACGGTAGAGATTAGATCTAGTGAAAAACTTTGTTGTTTTTGTGTAGATGTCTGTAAATATTTAAAAATAAATAAAATATGATTATTATCTAATGTGAAACAGGTTTGACATATATGTTTTCCATATTTTTTATGAAATTTTTTGGTACTCTTTATATTTTAGAACACTTTTCTTAAACAAACATTAGTCATAAAAATATGAAAAAAATACATGTCAAAATCTTACGCATATTATATAATATTCATATTTTCATTTTATTTTTAACAAAAAAAAGTCAAAATATGCTCTAGCGATATATTTACCAAATTTTTTAATTATTTTTTAACGAGAAATCAATTACATGAGCCAAAGTTAAGGCTATACCCATGATATGCTCTCGGTTACATTGGGCAGTCCATGCGGGTTCTTCTGTCATATGGATCTAAATTATATGGGTCCACGAATAAGGGTTAGACCTTACAGTTGTTCTAACTATAGATGATGCGCGTCTATTACATTATGTTTTAGAATGCCGAACATACCATTTTTTGCATTTTATCATATTTTGTTAGACAAAAAAGATCCATTTATCTTAGAGTTGGCCCAATCGAACCATCTCGTGGATTCTTCCAAAAATCAATAAATGAGAACATTCGAGTTAGAGATTAATAAATTGGGAATATACATGGACCAATTTTGTTGATGATCCAACCATGTTAGGATGGTTGAAACTCTTAACTGTAATACAAATAAAAACAACGAGAATAGATCGGTCAGCCCAAACGGCCTAGATACCCTACCGCCGCCATATTGAAACCAACCTCGTCGGTCTCTCACTCTAAAATTCTTTATCTACATTCTTTATCGCTCTAAAAATCTTTATCAAGTGCAGACAGTGCCACAAGTCTGTGCAACTGCTGCAGCCCCTGTCATAGTACCTGCACCTGTTGCAGACTGTACCAGAGGCACGGTAGATGCTAGGATGGAGCCGAAGACGAGGATGAGACTTAGATATAACCATGCTTGCACTAGATCTAGGCCTTGTTTGTTTCAGAATAAAGTTAAGTTGAGTTTTACTGTAGCAAATTTGTGACCCACTTGAAAGACATTTTAAAAATTAAAAATTATAAAAAAAAATTATTTTATGAACTGTAAGAAAAACTATTTAAAACCTCACAAAAATGTCTAAAAAAATTACCAGCCCCCTGCCATAATACCTGCACCTGTGGCAGACTATACTAGAGGCACGGTAGATGCTAGGATTGAGCCGGAGACGAGGACAAGACTTAGATCTCATCGTGCTTGCACTAGATCTAGGCCCTGTTTCAGATGTTGAGTTGAGTTTTACTGTAGCAAATTTGTGACCCCCTAGAATGACATTTTAAAAATTCAAAAAATTATGAAAAAATTATTTTACGAACACTAAGAAAAACTATTTAAAACCCCAAAAAATGACTACAAAATATTACACCATTTTTATTATGAAAAATGAAAAATTTTTATTTAATTTAATTTAATCTGAAACAAACAAGGCCCTAACTGCTTGTTTAGAAAATATTGTCGTTAACATAAATACCGCTGTAGTAGTATAAAAAAACTAAACTAAACTAAGATGCTAGATCTTGTCTAAAAAAAGGTAAGATGTTAGATCCAAGAGGGGATGAAAACCAGAAATTCTCTGGAACGAAGACCCTAAGATTCTTGTGATAACTTTTCTTATGTTTTGCCATTATTCAATGATTTTGTGCGTTGAAATCTTATTAATTTTTTTGCTACTTTTTTTTATTTTTCTTTTTTTTATCTGCTCCGTGCCATCTTGTACCTATCTTTTTTGTGGGCACTTTCTGATATCCATTCCTTAAAAAACTTTTAAAAAAACTTTTCTGGTGTTTGCACCTTTGTTACATGGGAAGCACCATTCTTTATTCCTGTCATGCCAGCAGCTGCGCCGCACGAGCATGAGCTTGGCGTTGGCCATGCATGGAATCTACATGTTTGCAGGTAGGCAGCTCGATCGATGGTGGCACCGCCGTTCAAGCAGGCCAAGGAATTCTCTTCGATTTTTGACCGACTTTACTTTACTTTTTCTCCGTCGCTTTTCGGCCGCACTGGGTGGATCAAAAGCATCTATAGTTTAACATATATATTAACCCGATCAAAAGTAGGATTCATGTGGTCGATTTTTTTTTATGCAAACCTAGCTTGGCAAACAAATGAGAGGTGTACGTGCAAATCAAGCCGAGGATAGAACATTAGGAGCATTACCAGCAGGTTTTTTTAAATAATGTTATGAACAGTCTTTAATCTGTATAACGATCTAATATCTTCATCTCAGATTTTAAATATAGAGGCTCCAAACTCTCTCCAGAGACAGAGACTCTCTATATGAGCTCTATATCTTTGTAATGATAGAGACTCTACTGAAGATAACACCTGAGACTCTAAGTTCAACCGTTCTGAACTCAGACCTAAGACCTAAACACTTAAATCGAATCTAGACTCGACGATACCTGAGATCTAATAGGTACCATGAGGTCCAACACCTTAGCCTCGCTCCCTGGCCTCACATTTTGAATTGGGATGCTATCCATGTGAAGGAAAGAGGAAGCGGGGTATGCTACTGTCTGGTCATGGGGAGGACGCCGCCATCAGCCCATCATAACTATGGGGAGGAGCCGTTGCCATGCCACATAAGAGGACCAATGGAGCAAAGGGCATCGCTGCCATGACTCATGTGTGCAGCATCACCATAATCCATGGAGAAAAGAGGGAATATTAATCACCATAGATATGTTGTGGATGTTGCTACGATAGATAAGGCTCTAGTTGCCAGGGAGGGTAGTGGCGGCACTGATGGAAAGGAGATGAGGGAAGTCGTTGCTTAGTGAGAAGGAAAGGAGGCCTCCACCGTAAGACGCTACATGGAGGGAGGGGGAGTCCATTGCGGAAATAACACTAGGGGCAGTCGGAGTGGAGAGAGGCAGTAGGAGAGTGAGGGTGGGTTAAGGTTGCGGATTAAAAAAAGGTGGCAGACTAGTGGATGGGCGGGAAGTGGGGGTTGACCGATTGGGCCAACATTAGAGTTAGGCTTTATTTTGTAGAATAATATTTTAGGTATTTATAGTAAGTACTATGAATATAAATTTGAACTTAATCCCAAATCCGAACATGGACCTAAACCTAAAATCAAGTTCCCATGCGCCATGGGATTCGGACCTAGACCAGGACCCGTCGGATCCAAACCCACATATATTTATCCGCGGGTATTTTTGCACCTGAAGCCCTGAACATATGGGTAGGGGTGTAAATGGGTCGGGTAATACCCGACCCGTACCCGTTCGGAAGATTTTTTTACCCGGAAAAAACGGGTACGTGTCGGGTATTTTACTATCGGGTACGGGTTCGGGTAATACCCGGATATATACATGCGGGTACGGGTCGGGTATGGAAAGAGAGGTACCCGGACATTTACCCGAAACTTCGGGTCGGGTACGGGTACCCGAATATTTTGTAATATTGGGTACCCGGATAATCTAACAGCAACAAAGCCAACATGGCCCCAACCGGCCAACCCAATTAGCAACAAAGCTAACTTAGGCCCAACCGGCCAGCCCAACTAGTCTCCCTTCACTCTCATTTCCATCTCTACAACCCGAGCCGCCGCCCCTGCCCCAGCGCGCCGCCGCCGCCTAGGGCCAGCACCGCGCCGCCCCCGTCCCGCACGGCCACTGCCATCCCCGTCCCGTGTCGCCGTCGGTCATCCTCACGCCGCCGGCCGCCCCCGTCCCACGACGCTCGCGATGCCTCCGTCCCTCGCCGTCTCCGTCCCAGTGCAGCCATCGGTGGGCGGTGGCCCTCGTCTCCCTCACGTCCAAGCCGCAGCCACCGGAGCGCGACCTGGAGATCGATTGGGAAGGGGAGGTCGACGAGTGCTGGGTCAAAGAGATCAACTGCTTGGAGTGGGAGAGCTTCGCTTTCCACCCCAGCCCTCTCGTCGTCTTGGTCTTCGAGCGCTACAACAGGTGTAATTCGTTCGTCCCTGTCTATAAAATCTGTGCGTAAACCGTTGATATCATGTTAGAATTGTAGAATTTGACAATCTGATTGAGCATGTACTCATCAGGCATAAAGGTTTATTTTGCTACAAAAGCATAATGTACTTATAGTGCTATATAATTTGATAGGTTGATCGAATTCCATACTTTATCAGTTTTATATCCTCGCACCTATGGTTTCATTCCAAAAACCCTTTGTGAAGACAATGATTTTAGGTAAGATGAAATTTTCTATCACATGTTATTAATTCTAGGTAATTCGCATATATATTGTCCGCTAAGTACCCGTTGTTCGTATCATACCCGTTCGTATAATACCCGAAAGCCGTTTTCTACCCATCCGTTAATACCCGTTACCCGTACCCGTACCCTACCCGGTTTTTAACTACCCGTACCCGTACCGGTACCCGAGAAAAATTAATAGGGTAGGGTACGGAATGACCCCTAGCCGACCCGTACCCTACCCGTTTACACCCCTACATATGGGACTCTCAGGTATGAACGGGTAGCTACCTTCCTAGCTGTTTTGGAATAATTTCCCGGCCGGCCGCTTGATTCGTTCAGCAATCAGCAGTGACCTCACCGGCGAACGGCTGCTGCTGTCAGGGCGGATCCGGTCACATGGTCGAGCCTAGCCGCCTTATCGACTGACAAAGAAACACAATTATAAGAAATGCTCATGTCTGACGTACGCCGCCGCCGCAAAGCACGCTATCATTCTGAGGCTAATTGTTAATCTTCCTTTGGATGGACATCTCGATCGTGTGCTTGATCTTTCTCTAAGCTTCGCTTGCAACTGACAAATCAAAGTGCTGATCCCTCTCTTACAGAAATGAATTGGTACTGGCTGCCTGGTGCTGCCTTGTCTTCTCTCTCCGGTGTTTCTTAATGTCTTGAGGACCATCAGCACACAGATCAGATTCCCCCTCTTGCTGGCTCATAAACTAACCCCTTTCTTTTGATCCAGCATCTTGGTGGTGAGATCTATGCGTGATCGGACGCTTTCTTTTTATAAATGATCTCAACGCTTTCTGATGCAATTGTGGGGGAACTACAGAACTAGAGCAGCAAAACAAATTTCCATCTCGGTCCCATCTCCAGCATGTGTGCAAGAGCACTGGAATTAATTTGTTGTAGTGAGATAAATGTTCAAACTGTTGCTACCGATATTCTGGGTCTTAGCCCGCCTGGGCGACACAGTGGGCGGCTAGGGTTTACCCCTAGCCCCTGCCGCCGCCGTCCCCACCACCTCCCTAGGTCGCCTCCCTCCCTCTCGGTCTTCCTTCTTGCGCTCCCACTCGGCTCCACTCGTGGCCTAACCGCCCCTGGCGGCGTCGGCGGTGATGGCGGCCCTTTTCGCCGGTCGGCCGGCCTGCCCACGTCGGCGGGCTCTCCGACGCCTCCTCTCCCCCGCCTGTGCCACCTCCATAGGCGTGGAGCAGCAAAGCGGGGTTCCTCCTCTTCCTTACTCCGCCTTTTGCGGCGGCGGCCGGTGAGGACTGCCGGCGGCCTGCGAGGTACGGTGGCAGCGGTTGGGGTGGCCTGCGGCGGTGGTCGGTCGACGAGGGCACGGGGCATCGCGGCCTTCCTCTGCCTCCCCATTCTCCCAGATCTAACGTTGTAGCGGGGGCATGGCAACAGCGCTTCCTCTCGCGTGGCTAGCACCTTGGTGCCTAGCGGTGCCCTGTGAGCTGGCGGTGCAGCCTTCCTCCATGTCGTCCAGCTCTGCTCGTGCATGGCGGTGGCCGTCCGTGGTGGTGGCGTTGGGTGGTGGTCGGCCGTCGTGGTGCTTGCAACGGTGTTGTCCCCTGCTGGTGCCGTTGGCTCCTCCTTGCTGCGGGGGGCCTGTCTTGGTGGAGGTTGCTCGGGGAGACCTTGTTGGATCTAATCTTGATATGGTTTGTCTAATTTGAGTAGGACTAGTTTTAAAGTAGAAGCACCAGAGTTGGAGTTTGTTTAGAATTAGTAGTTCTAATTTGAGTAGGAGTCTTGTAATTTCTCTAGTATAAACAGATGGCCAAGGGCTAAGCAAAGGTGCAAGCTTTAGCACCGAGAAAATATTGTGCCAACGTTTTTTTGTGTTGCGTGATTAGTAGAGCTAATTAGTTAGGCTAAACACGAGCACAACATGTGGACGTGCACGTGGCCGCTGTTCTAGGCGTGCTCTTCATGTTCCTCGGTCAGGAAGCGACGTCCTGCAGTACATGAATCTGTGCAGCTGTGGTTACCCGTGTTCCCGTTGATCAACCGTCAGTATTCGGAAGGATTGATCCTAGGATTTTTCCAACAATTGGTATCAGAGCCTAGGTTTAACTCGGATATCGCCATAAGAAGATGTCGATAGTACCGCATGAAGCAGGAGCGTCGGTTGTGAGGCAGGAGGCCCCACCGTCGACGATGTACCCGTAACTTGCAAGGAGCAGCTATACTATCTGGGCCATCAAGATGCGTGTAGCGATGGAGGCACAGGAAGTATGGTCTGCTGTCGATCCAGGAGGTGACGCGTACAAGAAAGAAGGCGCGGAATACCGGTAGGATCGACTAGCACTATCAGCAATCTATAGTGCGATACCCGAAGGCCTCATGATCTCCATCGCCGGAATGGACTCGGCGAAGGCGGCATGGGAGGCAATCAAGACGGTGAACATCGGGCATGATCACATGATAGAGGCGAAGTTACAGTCTCTTAAACGCGATTTTGAGAATCTCAAGATGCTGGACGGTGAGACCGTAGCGGCCTTTGCTACTAGGGTCTCAACGATCGTCAATGGCATCCGAGGACTGGAAAAAGATAAGGACAAGCAATTGTCGAAAGTTGAAGTGGTGTGTCGTTTCTTGCGTGCCGCACCAGAAAAATACATGCAGCTCGTCATCTCGATAGAGCAATGTATTGATTTGAAGACTTTAACACTGGCTGATCTGATTGGTCGCTACCAGGCGTACGACGAACGGATCAAATCCACTATTGGTGATCCAGAGGACCAAGGGAAACTGTTACTCACCCGATCGCAGTGGGAGACACTGTCAAAGAAGGGAGAGGGGTTTTCTGGATGTGGTGGAAGGAAGGCCGGTGATAAGGGTTCTAGTAAAGGATCCAAGTCAAAGAACGTTTGCAGCCATTGTGGTAGACGTCGACGCGACAAGGATGGTCGTGGCGATGATGACTCGTCAAGTGATATTGACAGCAGCGGTCAATCAAGTGACACAGATGATGACAAGGGCAAACGGAATTTCGGGGGTGCAAAGAATAGGAGCAAGATCAAGTGCTTCAACTGCAATGTATATGGGCACTATGCATTTGAGTGCCAAAAACCTCGTCGTAATCGAGATTGGCACAAAGAGAAGGCGAATCTCATCCATAAGGACGTCGATAATGAACCATGCCTACTTCTCTCCACGCATGTGCAGAAGGTACATGATGTGATGCTTTTAAGTAAAGAGAAGGTGGTGTTGAGGTCGTGTGTAGAGGGTGAAACACAACCTACATCCACGAAGTGGTACTTGGACAATGGTGCAAGCAACCATATGACTGGGCAAAGGTCATTTTTAAGACCTCAAAAATGGTGAATTACCGAGGACGGTGCCGTCGGCCAGAAAGCAGGCAGCGACAAAAATATTTTTTATAACTTCATACATTGCTCAAATGAAAAAATTGTCTACACGAAAGTTGTAGATAATTTCGAGACGCATATTTTTTGTATAAACAACTTTTTCATTTGAGAACATATAAATTTTTACAAAATTATTTTGCCTGCTATTTTGTTACTCGTAAAAAAAAGGCACATGGAGTGTTATGTAGATTGCCATGTAAGCGGAATCTGCTACATGAGCGCCACATCAGCTAAAACTGCCCTCAAATCTGGGTTTGACCGGTCAAGGGACCAAATCAGCACGGTTTTGAAAGATCGGGGACGTGCCAAAACTGGTTTTGGACTTCAGGGACGAATTTGGCGAAAACGTGAAAGTTGAGGGACTAAACTGGCACTTTTTCCTAAATAAAATCACAAACACCAAGCTCGGAGAATGTAAGTGCAAAAGGTTACGAGCACGTTCAGAATGGATTAAACTTAATTGAAAAGTTAACCTAGTTTTTTATTATCGTGAAGCCGTCTCCAAAAGCTTTTAAAAAGACATGAATAAAGCGGGGCTAGATCACTTCAATTTAGTCATATTATTTATTCAATCCAGTCACTCTAAAAATGCTCAACATCATCTTCCTCATCAGCTCCTATCTCCCCCATTCCGTAAACATTCCGCCTTCTCCTGCCGCCTTTGCATAAAAAATCTTCCTCATGAGCCACATTGCCCATTGGTGTGTCCAGAGAAAACTATTGTGGTCAGCTCATGGCTCCTCCTGCCAATACCTACACAGGGTTCTTAGAGTTGGAATCAGGGTCGTGCCGGCAAAATCTGGGGCCTATACCAAACTCTAAAATGTGGCCTATCTCTCTAGAAAAATAGAACTATAATAATGCAGTGGAGCGGTAGAGCCGGCGAGCCGCTGTGAACTGCGATCTGCAGAGGGCTAAGCGAACCGTGGAATGAACCGAAACGTCAAACGTCGCGCGATCAGAGAGGCTGAGAAGTGCGTCGTGCGAGACTGGCTGACTGCGCCCCCGGACGCGCGATGGGCTGCCTGAGGCCTGCTATGGAACCTGGAGGCAAGCAAGGAATGTACTGGGTCTAGTGCTAGGTGGGCTGTTGCTGGAATTTCGGGGCCCCTCTAAATTGGGGGCCCTGTTCCATCGAATGGGCCGCACGTCCCTGAGGCCCGGGCCTGGTTGGAATGCCACAATTGCTAGACCCACCCCAGGGGAGAGGATCATGAAGACGGATGAAGGTGAGTGGTGCCACCACCTGTGAGCAACTTGGTGGTGTCAGCTCAATGTACGACTCAGCCGTCAACTATTTGAGCCTCAAATCCAAAAGAGGGTTGTTTTTACAAGCGCTCTCTTTAGCATTCACATTTGGGATTTAGTATACCATGCCTTTGGGAGCAAAGACAAAAGTTTTTCTTTGCATCACCCTATACATCCATCTCGTAATCAATGATGGTTGTATCAAGTATTTTATTTTTCGGGTGATATCCATGGAATCGTGAATACAAGAATACCTGTTGCTGAATCATGAAATGGGTGGATGGGATGATGCAAAACTATTCAAAGACTACCTCCTCCGCGCTGTTCCGGGAACTGCGTCGTCCAATAATTCGCCATCGCTGAAGAGGTCACTGGAAAGCAAAAATACTCACCAGCATACAATTCGTACACCACTAGGTGGTGGCCCAGTTGTGAGGATCGGCAGTGGCCACCTCACCCACCAGAGATCGAATCCTGGTGACTCATTAAAAAAAGATATGCAAAAGCAACGCAAGCAAGGAAAGAGGGAGCACATGAAAAATCAGCCAAGCGTTGCGGGTGAGCAGCGGGGAAGGTGGAAAGCTACATCAGGAGCAAAAAGAAAAAGAGCTTGGCTCCATCGCATGGATAAAAACATGCGTGCAATAGATTGCATAAAAATAGTATTAGGAGATTAGATTGCATTAATAATTGCTTGGCAGACATTGTTTCCATTGTATACTTGCAATGGAAAATGGGGAGCCCCTTTTTTTTTAAAAAAAGCATACAATTCGTACAAACATCTTTGAAACCAATTCCTTTTGGAACATTTTTGTAAACTTGAAATGGCATTCTTGCGCGAGATTCATCATTCACCGAGATTCGAGAGCAGAACAGTACATGTTCTCATCCGGCAAAGAGAAAAGCCCAATCCTCACGAACGGGCCACATTCCATTGCTAGCCCAGGCCTCACAATTTCCTGGAACTCGCCCGGCCCATCCATTCTAATCCCCACTTCGCCCTCCGCCTCGCCGGCGACCGGCAGTCCGCCACGGCGCCACCCCGACGGCAAAGATGACCCGGAAGCCCAAGCGGAAGCCTGCGGCGTCGCCGGCGAGGCTTAAATCCTCGCCGGAGCCGTACCCATCCCACCTTTCCCCCTCCCCGGCCCAATGCCTCGCTGTCCGCGACGCCCTCCTCGGCTTCCACGGCTTCCCCGACGAGTTCGCGCCCTTCCGCCTCCTGCGCCTCGGCCGCTCGCCGGAGGACAAGGGTGACCCGCCGGCTCCGTGCTCCACTGTCCTCGATGGGCTCGTCACCACCCTCCTCTCCCAGAACACCACCGACGCCATCTCCCGCCGCGCATTCGCCTCCCTCAAGGCCGCCTTCCCCTCCTGGGACCAGGTAGATAGCAGCGACCAAGCTCCCATAGGAACCTTCTAGAAGCTCCTGGCACTGAGATCCTCTTCATCGTTTCGGAGGTGGTGGACGAGGATGGGAAGAGGCTGGAGGACGCCATCCGGTGCGGGGGGCTTGCGGCGACGAAGGCGGCGAGGATCCGGGCCATGCTGCGGGGCGTGAGGGAGAGGAAGGGCGAGATTTGCCTCGAGTACCTGCGTGAACTGCCCGTGGATGAGGTGAAGAGAGAGCTCTCGCAGTTCAAAGGGATCGGGCCAAAGACCGTAAGCTCTGTTTCTTTCTTGTTCTTCCGGTATAATTGAGCTCACTGTTCAATTTTTTAGTCCTTTTTTTGTGGCAAAGTTAGATGCAAGTCACGGTGAATTCAATAGTGTCTTCAGAGTCATGAGGCTGTTTTGGTGTAATATTTGTCAGCATGAAGTCATGAACCCCCAAGGTTTCAACTAAAGACTGCCAGTTTGTGGTGTCCTACAGTCCTACACTCCCTACTGTCCTATAGGAGTAATTTTAACAATAGTAAAAAAATAGTATTGCACTTTGATGGGGAGGTTGATGTTTGCATTGGTTGAGCTTTGCCATGAATGGCTAACAAAAGCAGTTGGTTGAGGCTGTCCAGTGATGACATGCATCTTGTAGGCTTTTATATGTGGTACACAATGATTCCCAGCCTTCTGTTCTTATTTAATGTTAGTTCTAACTACTGTTGATGTGTCGTCAATTTATGACTTTGTAGTTTGTGGTCCGCCATGGAGATCAGACAGCCTTGTTCAAATGAATTGAGTTCTGAATGTTTATGATCCAACTATCTGCTTATGCTGTTTAATTACCTTTCGTATGATTTAATGCCATTTGTTTAGTTGTATGACTTTCTGACATGTTGGTCTCTGCAGGAATAAACAAGTATATTACTGATGACTTCTTCTTATTGTTATGCATGTCATGACAGATAGCATGTGTGTTGATGTTCTATCTTCAAAACGATGATTTTCCAGTAGATACTCATGTATGTGAATCTTTACTTGTCAGTCGTTGACCATCATGCATCCGTTCAGTCACGCTAGTGTGCATCAAATATTTGTGCTGAGCTGGTAGCATATATTTCTGTAATAGGTACTTCGCATTACAAAGGCTATGGGCTGGGTACCTGCAACAGCTAGCAGGGAGAAGGCGTATGTTCATCTAAATAATAAGATTCCTGATGATCTAAAGTTTGATTTGAATTGTTTATTTGTGACTCATGGGAAACTTTGTCAATCATGTACCAAAAAGTTAGGGGGGCTGAAAACCAAGGTTTCCAATACTGGTTGCCCCCTAGCAAGTTACTGTTGTATTGAAGAAAAAATGCAGCAATAGCCATGGTAAGCTTTTTTGCTCCCATTCAAAACAATATGATAAATGTTATAATATGCTTGGAGTACCGCTATATCTGTTGCCTCTTATACAATTTATTTTGCTTAAAAAATTATTTTTTCGTTATCAAGTCATATCCCGTGCTGGTTGTTCAACCTTGATCTTGAATATTACGTTATATTTCTGCAACACTTATGTAAGTATGTAACTGGAAGAGATGTTTACTGTATACCTGCTTATTATTCAGAGTACGAACTAGGAAGGGTCGAAATGATATTAGTAATTTCTGGGTAGTAAATTTTGTACTTCAAATATCTGACCTTTAATATAAATTGCACTGGTGCTCCTTAACGTTGAACAGAAATCTCACTTCGCTCCCCAAACTTTATTTTTTTGGTGGCGGCGCTTGAAGATGTTTTTGCTTGCAGCTGTGCCCCCGTGAAGCATACCCTGGCTGGCGGCTGAACTGGCCCGTTTCACACGTGGAGGCTGAGATGGACACGATGTGGCAAGATTCACCACCGTATGCGTGAAAAGATAGAAATGCCCCTCTCCATCTACCAGAAAAGCCAAATCCCTCTTTATTCACCACTCAGACCGCTCATTTCTCTCGCTGCTAGGGTTAGCTCCCATCCCTTCTACTTCCACCTTTTCCATATGCGACGCTTCCCTCGGTGGTGACCCACACCGACAACGATGTTCGTCATGGCGGTGTCAGGTCGGATGGAACTGAGGACAACGGGGTGATCTCATGTTAAATTTTTAGTGTTGTTCTCAATGGATTCAATATCAGTAATTGCACACATATAATTGCTGCCCACATTTTCATTCATTGAATCAATTGAAAATTACATACAACTTTCATTACATTTTGATGCCCATCAGGTTGGTGACTACAAGAAGCTCTATCACTATTAATCCAAGAAAAAAAAACTGCTGCTTTTCCATACTCATTTATACTATTGCTTCCATGACTATTTTTCATGACCATCAGGTCAATCACTACAAGCAGCCTGATGCTCAACTTTCTCGAGAATTTGCATGTTTCCTTTAGACTCAATTATTTCTACAATGATATGGAACAACAATCAAAATCTCTGCTCATTTCAAATGCAATAATCAAAATTTTAGAACCCCGCTACTTCTGTGGCCGTGGCCCTCTTTGTCCAGAATTTTCATATTTCCTACCCAAATATTTACTCATTTCAAAATCCAAAATCAAAACCAGAGCAACCAAAATCACCATCCCAAGATAAAAATGCAAATCTAACCTTGTTTTCAGCCATGTCGACCTGACTTAGTTGCGGGATGGAGATGGAGGCACACTTGATTGACCGCGGGGAAGGAGGAAATGGGGAGAAGCCATCAGGGAAGGAGGGGACCGTAGCTGGGTATCGCCGCTATTAAGATGGGATTGGGGCTTTTCTAGTAGATGGAGTGAGGCATTTTCAGCTTTTCACATCTACAATGGGAATCTTGCCACATCGTGTCCATCGCAGCCTCCACGTGTGCAAAATGGGACAGTTTAGTCTCCGGGTCATGCTTTGATGGCCACTTGGACGGCGTGGGGGAACAACCGCAAACGGAAACATCTTCCAAGTGTCGCCACAAACAAAAAAAAAATGTTTAGGCGGCGAACGGAAACATCTTCCAAGTGTCGCCACAAACAAAAAAAATGTTTAGGGGGCTAAGTGAGATTTTCTGTCTAACTTTAATAGGCTAACCATGCAACTTAATGATTTAGCAATGTATATGCTCTTAGAGACTTTGATCCTATTTTGTTTTTGGATATCATAGTGTAAAATCATATGTCCTGTCTCACACAGCTATTTCTTTACTAGCAAAATCACTCATGGAAATGTGAAATAGCATACCTAAATTTTCATTACAATCCAATCATTCATTCATTCTTGACGTCGTCATTTTCTGTGTACGAATTGTTTGTCGTTATTGGTTTATTTAGAAGAGGACAAGAGCTGGCATATCCAGTCTAATGACATTGTCCGGTTCCCTGTCATGTTTTGTTATTAGGCAGCTTGTCGCTGTAAGATTTCAGATACCTAACATTATTAGAGTAGGCAGTTGTGCCAAGAGCAGAAGGATGAAGACTAAACTTATGAAACGATCTCTCATTGGCTACACTATGTGGTGAAGGACACGGAATATTTTTTTTTTTTTTGCGCAGGATGCCAAATAGAAGAATAAAAGGCACTGACAGATAGATAAAGGAAAAATTTTGACGTGTATGTCTAGGACATATACGGCCAATATGGATTCAAACCAACATGCATCATGTTGCAATAAAAATTTGATTTGTCCCAACAACAGGAATATAAAACGCACTAAGCAGCGATTATGTTATTCACTCTAGCCATGTATGAAGAAGAACTCCATCGTGCAACAAGTGAGGCATCTTGAAGATAATCTGCAAAAAGGAAGATGTTGTTTCACTTATCAAAGACCATATTTTTCCGACATAGTCAAATTGCACATAATGTAGTTGTGGTATCCATAAGAATCATATTTTAATCCTTAATTCCAATCCAGTGATCCAGTTTCCAACCATATAAAATAAACTTCTAGGAATAAATGTAATATTGTCTCATTCTTAATACAAAAGCTACACCGCAAACTTCCCAACCAATTATGTATTGCCAAGTTATCATTTGCTAAATTAACAAATCTCCCTAGAAACTAGAGAGAAAAACTTTATTTTAAGAGAAAGATGTAGATCTCAGATTAGCTTGTTGGAAGTTGTCACATTCATGTTCAACAATTTTTTATACATTGTGTGCACGGAGAACTAACCATTTTTAACAAATTTTCTAATGATCTTGTCTCTCTCTTAACTGTGATTAATTCTATGAATCCTAGATCAGGACCAACTAATTGCTTCAACTTTCTGAAGCACGCAGTCTCTTGTGCTTTCTGAGGTCGCTTGTGGTTTTCAGGCAGGCATTAGCTGAACATTGAACAATGCTGTGTTGTGTTAGATTCAGCTAATTTCCTCAGTCTCCATCTGCACAAACTAAAGCGAGATGTGTCACCCCCACCAGCTTGAAAGAGATGTGCACTCAGAGACACTCAAGCTTCAAAACGATCTTAGTTGTGGATGTTTGGAATTCATGGGCCAGAGGTGGACCCTTAATGCACAATTGCTATCGTATGCTTTGAAGTGCAGCAATGTGGCGTGCCATGTGAGCGAAGCAGCTGGGCAGCTTGCTTCTTGCTGCACATGAACTTGGTAAACTGAAATCATTGCTTCGATCTTTGATTAGATTGCTAATCTGGGGAGCCTTGTGTTAGAGGGAACATGAACAGCCGGTGCGAAAGTTGAGCGCTTTGCTGACCTTTCTCTGAGAAGTAACCACCACTTTGGAGGGCATCAGCTGCTTCGTGTGATCTTTGCTTCAAGTGTTGAGCATGGCATCAGCTGGAGGAAGTGTAGTTAACGTCATGCATATACATATTGATCTGATCCAAACTTATAGTTAACTGCTCTAGAATTTCTGAACCCGAAATGAACAGTACGTGCTCGCTGATGTTTGTTTCTTAGGAATCCTTTCAAGGCAGGTGCAACCAATGGGGGTTGCCAAGAATCGAGTGGTACCATCTCCAACGGCTTTCAACGTTCCAATGTAGGAGTATCCGTCTCAGTTTCCGAGCGAAAGGGTTTTCCTGTCACATTTTCTTTGAAAAGGAATTCTCTCCATTTTATTTTTTTAAAAGAAAAAAGGATGGATGATATGGCGTAGAAAATGGAGAGGGGGAAAGCCTAGCCCAATCCCGTGTGTTTGCTGGTTACCCAAGTCCCGGCCTCTGCTTGGTGGACCTAGCTGCTAAATCCAACATGTCAGGGCCCACCTAATCATTGCTTACCTGCAATCTCGAGTCTCGATCCTCTAACACCAGAGGATCAGGACACACAAAAAGCGTAAAAAGAAGAAAAAAAAATAGTCTGGCTTCTTTGACTGTTCCAGGCAGGGTTCCAAATGCCACGTTAAAGTTTTCGGCGGTAAATCGTAAACCGTTGTCAGCGGGATTGGTATTCCACCCCTGAAACCGCCTACATTTAAAATATGAGAAGGGACAAAAAAAATTAACCAAAAATGTATGTAAAATAGTACAGTCATGCTTAAAAGAGGATGACGTTACAAGATTTTTTATGTGGATTTTTTATGATTACCAATGAGTTGTCGATTTTTAAGCATTTTGTTGAATACCCTATGGTTATGTCATAGTCGTGATCATGTTTGTTCCGTCGTGTTCGCATACTCCTACAACATGGCCACACCATGCATGTGTTTCGTCAGTGTCCATCCAGGTCATGCTCGGTGCATGCTTTGTAGCTCCACACCCCATCTCTTGTTATTGTTGCCTCTGGTCTTGTTATGGCCTTGTGGTTGCATTTGGTTTCTTGAGTACCGGGAGCTAAGCAACGAAGCCTAGGGATTGTGCATCGGTTTCTCAAAAAAAAACTCAATTTTTAAAAATATATAAAAAGGATTTTCTGCTCATTTTGTTCAATTTCTCGGTTAACAGTGGTCATTCTTTTTTCAGCCTTCTATGTTCGATTCAAATTTTGACAAAATGAATTTTGATCCAACTTTTGAGAGAATAAAAAAAATTAGTAAGCATGATTTAGGGTTATAAGGTAATTTAGGCACCCTACATTTCACCAATTAGGGGCATGTTTGGTTTAATGGATCCTACCGTGCCAAGCCCACACGAGCCATCCAAATGTTCAGTTGGTGGACTATCCTTGGAGCCCTAACGCACTAATGCATTTGTAGGTACGCAGTGGCGGACGCAGGATAAAAATCAAGCCTGGGCAAGCCTAAACCTTAGGCTTATCATTTAATTGGCATGCTACTTAGGCTTATCATTTAATTGGCAAGCATAAACCTTAGGCTTACCATCTCTTATTCGGAGGAGAAAATATTTTCATATATAGAGTATGTTCATATTTTTCTACCTCTGATACTCGTGAGAAATCTGTTTATTTAAACCCGAGTTTTTACATTGAAAAACTTGTATTACACATTTCAAATGCATGTTCATCATAATTCTATGTTATTTAATGAGACTTTTCTCATGCGTTTTCTATATTAATCGAGTGGGAAGGTTTTTTCATGTTCTCTGTAAAAAACGAATGGAGAGAAAAAAATGTAGAAGCAGCAACATTTTTACTTCAGTAGGGAATCGAACTGAGACATGCCGGTCACAAAATCGCTCGCAAATCAACTGAACTAGCAAAGCAGGATAAACTAATTCTTAGCTCTTTCATTTTTAGCAGG